>CABFVZ010003968.1:18662-60464 GCA_902151445.1 Timema monikensis | reverse complement strand
GTGAATTTTTAGGATGCGTGAAACACACGGAGGAAATACGTTACCACAACAGTTAACACTTGATCGTGGACTGGGACTATTCCATAACCTTTGTCGTAGTGCCTTTTCATCAGTCAACTCCATTATAAACTGAATTTAAACGCTACTCACAGCAGGAAGAAAACCGCACTACACTGAACTCGACCACTTGATGTTATACCCGGTCACATCGAAATAAAACAGAGCAAATGCGAACACTAATATACTCTAATGATTCGTTTAAAAACCGACAATAGTCGGAGCACACGCGAACTCGAATTTGCTCCTACTGAACACGTGCGAAGCCTACCGGAGGCTGCTCAGTGGCGTTTTTTGCGTCAGTCACACTGAAATGAATGTCGTGTTCACTATTGCTCGTTTGGTGATTTTGTTCTCGCTGGTTCAACCCTAGCTTTACGTGTTTGTCTCAGTTTGCACGCGATAAAAGAGCACGCTTAAAATAAGTAAGGTATACTGAATGCAAAATCATTTTGCGAGATGAGCTTAACTTTTCTCATCAGTACTTTATCGACGATAATGAGGCCTATCTTGAATGATGTGGGTTAGAGCGGGAAGGAAAGTTAAAAAAAAATTGTGTTATTTCCGCGACATTTTTCTCGGAATAACATTGTTGTGTACCAAAAGGCTATTAGGCCTACATAACGTGACCATTTTGGACCACACGCACAACCTGAACTTGACATTGTTGTGTACCAAAAGGCTATTAGGCCTACATAGCGTGACCATTTTGGACCACACGCACAACCTGAACTTGACATTAGGGCGATTGGATTCACACTTGTCTAAAAACAAAGACTTTCCCTTATTTCTCCTTGTAACTCCCAAAACTTAGGGAAACCCTAAAAAAAAACAAAAAACGACGGGACACTCACAAAAATGGCAGGAAACATCCGAAGAACAGAATAGATATATAACTAGCGTGATTAAAGAATTGCACGAATGAAAATAAGCTAAACAAAAATATTCCAAAGGTATTTTAAAATATCAACACCGCCAGCCTAGAAGTAATGTATTTTAAAAGGTTATTGTGAAGTAAGTGGGCAAAGCTTCACCACTGGTCGCTTGTAGTTACCGCGGGAACTCGAACACTGCACTCTCTTTGCCAAGGAAGACTTCTTCAATGACCCCAAGAAACGACTTTAATATAGGAAAGCTATCTTGTTTGATGATCACAATCATTCCAACTTTGATCTGGGTTTGGGGAGTGTTCCACTTAACCTTTTGTTGCCAGGTATGCAAATATTCCAAGTGCCAACGCTTCCAATAATCTTGTACAAGACGTTGCACTAGTTGCCATCTTGACAAACGATTCGACGGGACTACGGTTAAATCTTGATCTGGAAGTTTTTTGTAGAGGTGACAAGGTTATAAAAATGAGCTATGGTGCCAATGCCAAAATGTCGTTCGGGCTTTGACAGAGTACACAGTGTGTTTGTTAGCTCAAAATTGCTTCTATTTTAGTCAAACATGTGGATTGTTTTTCAAAGATGAGAATTTGTGCACCAATACTTGACTTGGTCATTCTCCACTGACTTTACTCTGGCCTACCAAACAAAGTCCGCCAAAGTGGGATGAAGAGGGTGGGGGTGGTTAAAGTGCCATGTAATTCCTCTATACTATAGCTTATCTGACATGACCTTTCGATAGACTATAGAATAAGAAAGGTACATAAATATCTAATTCTGCTTTCTCACCTACAAAGTGTGTGCCACAGCCTGATTAAATTGATGAACATTCTCCTTGTCTACACAAAAATTGCTTTAGATCGCCAGGTAAAATTTCTTTGGACAGGTACAGTGCCGGTTCTAAATATAGAGCTTTGGTGACAATAAATACAAACATATATATAAGACTTTTGTGAATTAAAACCTCGATGTTGGCTTAGGGTAGTATTAAAGGGAGCCGCATACTCCACATCTGTATGGATTGTTTTGGATTCCTGGACTTGTGGAGCAGGTAGGTCACCCATGACTGGAAAGCTGGGTTTGGGGTTGAATTTAAAACATTGCAGTGAAAATACAAGATGGGCCCCAATATGGAGATTGTCCTTATGACACTTATCTATTATCAAATAAACAAAATTATCCTTTTTTGGGGAAAATGCTGGGGGTGGGGGGAGGTGTTAGTCAAATGTTAAGAGTTGTGTTACTCAGTTGTCCACCCACACGGACTACACCCTCTTCTATAAAAGGACTGAGTTTTCTTATATAAGGTATATAGATGTATCCAACTTCCAACGCTCTGAGATTTTTTTTGTTAAAATGCTTCTTTTGAACGGTTTGTAATTCTTTTGATGCCACTTGCTCCTTTTTTAGTGTGTCTTTCAGATTGGTGCGGTTCACAAACCGGAGCATATAGGCAGTGAGTCTTTAAAGCTTCCTAAGTGATAATGTCCGCTATGTTAGCATACGACTGGTGCTTTTCATACCAGTTCAGTCGTGAGCATCTGTGCTTATGCCGGTAAACCAACTCTTTCCTACTGGAGGTCCTATATTTTGGCGTCGTGTGTGTCTACAAGTTTCATTGTTTGCCACAGCGCCGTTACCTATAGTCCTATGTTCCATCCTACGAATCGTATATTGTATGAAACCAAATGGCGTAGTACAAGGCCTGTTGGGATCCGAATGTTATCGTTCTTTGACACGTGTGCAATAGTCCTTCCAAATTATATCTCCACTTCTCTAAATTATACGCCATTTTTAAATCGTTGTGCTTTGTATACCATAATTTTCACCGTTCTGCTCTTATCTGCGCGGATTCCATGAGTGCATTGTTAGCATTGTCACTTTATACTCTTTGATTCCTCTTGCGGATGGTTCAAGAATATATTTTTAAAATTTGTCTATTAAACACCCGGCTCGCCTTGTGCCGGGTCCCATGACACGCTGGTCTCTCAGAAAATGAACTGGCGGACCAGGCAGCCAAGGAGGCAGTCCATCTTCCTCCTGAGGTGAGTTTGGGTGTCATGTTTTTAGATCTAAAGGGTTATGTTCTGCATGGTGTCTTACGCACCTGGCACGAGCAGTGGGTCTCGACCCCTGCTCAGAACAAGCTGCGGTCCATCAGGGATGGTGTGTCGCGATGGCCCTCTTCTATACGAAAGTCTAGAAGAGAGGAGGTCATCGTGACGAGACTCCGCATCAGGAATACTTCCTGACCCATGGATTTTTATTAAGAGGAGGTCCACCTCCAGTGTGTGATCTCTACGAAGCTCCCCTTATTTTGTACATTTTGGTTGAGTGTCGCAAATATTCCCCTATTCTTCTGGCTCTTAATTTTAATGGTATCTTCATTATTTGTTACATGACAGTGCGACTGGAGACTTTTTTTTACTCAGTTTTATACGCCAGGAGAATCTTTTAAATTCCATTTGAGTTCACTCTAGAGTAGCTCACTTGGATATTATTTAACATTGAGATTAGTTTAAGCACTAGTATATTTTAATGTGTTATTTTGTCTTTTTAATGTAGTGTATACACCTGTGGTTTTTTTTTTATCAGACGTATCACTCAAACTAAGCTTAAAGTACGTTTGAGTTGCACTCGAATGGAATGTCTCGATTTAACCTCGTCTCATGCTGAGATTTAACTTTAACATTTGAATGCAAATAATTTTAGTATTTGTATATGTTATTTTATTTCAGTGCTTTCATATGCATATTTCGACAGGTGAATTCAGTATTATGACTTGCTCTATGGAGATTTTATTATGTTTAAATGTCGTTTGGAGCTCTAATGATATTACTGTGTCGATGGGTCTATAGGCTCTAATAATAATAATAATAATAATAATAATAATAATAATAATAATAATAATATCATCATCGTCAAAGGCACAGTTGTTTCATCTGTCTGCAGTTTTTTAATTCTTTACGAATAGTAATTTCAATAGTTTTTGAATATTCGTTCCGAACATTGTGTAATTTGACCCAAACTGTTTCTCTTCATTTAAAAAGTATCTTCATATGCCATTATGTTGATGGTAAATATTCAAGAATTGTTTAAGATTACTTTTTGAAGAAAATTAAACTATTTTTTTCTACTGAAGTACCTAATATTTGATTTGTCATCTCGTAACACTTGTGTTCATCCCATAGACAAAGTATTAACCCATATTTATATTTGAATTTATCTTTACATAATATGCAAAACGTCCCATTTTTATACATTTTTCTTTGGGGGGTAAGGGAGGGAAGTTTGAAATTACGACAAATATGTATTTCTTAAAAACATCAAACTGGGTGGCTGTTTGTGATTTTTTATTTTTATCTGTAGCTTCTTTAAGGTTTAGAAATGGTATGCCAGAGGAAAAGGAAATTCGGGTAGGAAGTACGATTGTAAACACTTTATCCTACGCCAACCGTGATCTTTCTGAGACAAGTTATTTCCACAATAACGAAGTATAATTTACCATGTTGCCACTAAGTAAAACTACAACTTTCCACCAAAACTAAGCTTAATAATGAATGGTTTTGTGGTGGGAAAAAGTCAGATTAAATCTGAAGGTTCGTTTGTCAGCGCTGCTCTGTGGTGACTCGACAAAACAACGGTTTCCATTTATTTACAGCTTGGACCAAAAGTCGGGTACTCTTTTAATGAAGCACATTGACATAGTAAATGATTTATTTACAGAATGGAAGATTAGTGATAATAGTTGAATTATCGTTAGTACGGCTAATAGGATTCTACATGACGACCATAAGTATCGCTGCATAGCTCAAACCGGTCAACGGCATTTCGAAAACACACTGTAGCTTCTGCAGTATTTCATATACGTTCACGTAAACCATCATATTATCCGATCGAGTCCATATTTTGGAAATTTCTCATTGGTATCCACCATCAATTTTTTACTGCCGCGAACGTTCCGTTTCGCCAACTTTTCTCTTTTTCGATCCACCCAAATGGTCTTCCTTCTTTCGCAAGCAGAAGCGTGGTTCATGAGTGGTTGCGGCTGCAACAAGTCCGGATGCCTGCGACCGCACTCATAGCGAACCTCAATATAGACTCCATCGGGATTCAGACTGAATTTTCTTGGAGGCAGCCGATCAGCTTTTGAAGCTACATGGGACAGTGTCCGAAGCCATGAACAAGAGATAAGGGTGCGTCGTTGCGATCCAATTTCATTTAAGAGTGTAGACTGGCGTATTAAATACAAGCCCCCCCCCCCCTCCCCCCATTTATAAGTTGACAATATTTTTTTGCGTATTCATTGCCTCGAAATACAACAACCAGTTAGTTATGGTTAAGACTTGGATAAGAACTTAAGATTAGCAATATAAAGTAAAAGGTTACTATACACTAATTATTATTATTAGCACCGCGTCTTACTAACCGATCGGGTTATACGCACTTACGCTAATGTGTAATGGTAGGGTGATTGTGAGGTTGAAATGGAGGACCTACAGTTTAACGTGGGATCCGAACCACGGTGGAGGCCTGGCATTCCCCAAATTCACAAGATGTCTTGTCAGAGGGGAAGGAAGGGTTTGTAAATCAGATAAATCTGTGCTGGGACCGAGGATTGAACCCCGGCCGCCAGCACACAAGTCTGACACCTTACCCCTAGACCACCAGGTCACCTATACACTAATGAATTAATGAAATATTAAATAATATTAAAAGATTGAAATTGATTTACTTTAATGTTAAAAACAGTTGAGCGTTGTTTACAACTAGCAGGGTGACCTGGTGGTCTAGGGGTAAGGTGTCAGACTTCTATGCTGGCGGCCGGGGTTCAATCCTCGGTCCCGGCAAAGATTTATCTGATTACCAAACCCTTCCTTCACCTCTGACAAGACATATTGTGAATGTGGGGAATGCCAGGCCGCCACCGTGGTTCGGATTCCACGTTAAACTGTAGGTCCTTCATTTCATCTCACAATCACCCTACTATTACACATTAGCATAAGTGTGTATAACCCGAACGGGTAGTAAGACGCGGTGCTAATAATAATAATACAACTAGCATAAATATGTCAAGATAAGTTTAAAAATATATAATAACATCATCGACAACAATTATTAAATCATAAGTTGACGACTATTCAAAATATATCATTTACAACATATTAAATAATTAAAAATATTTAGAACAAAAATTGAGGATAACACAAGTTTTTAAATTCAAACACTGATGTTGAATAGTTACCTACAATTAATCTGGTAGGAATAGCGTCTTTCAAAGTAGTACAAAAGAGTGTGATTGTGAAGTCTAGAAGTGCGAATAAACTTTGGTAATTAAAATAGGTTAAGTGTAGAATCTAAGTCTTATTCTTGTTTAGTACTATTTCTCCTTTTAGCATGTGATCGATGTTAAAATAAAGCCGATTCAATTATTGCCTTTAATTGACATGTTTCGGTACGATTATACTATAATCATGGCGCTGTGAAATGAAATTAGAGACTATTAAAAATACTGCAAGGGTGAAAAACCAGTTAGTTGCCTGACTGTTAATTTACTACCTACTTACCTGGATGGCTGATGTGCAAACCCGGTTGTCTGAGGATAGCTCATCAACACACCTCGAGGTCCCCGCTGGGCACTTAGGGCAACACCCCGGGTTACTATAGCTATCCCAAAGGCTGAGACTCTTGACTCCCCCTTGTGATGCTTGGAGTCACATTGGAGGAGCCAACTCCTCCCGCCAAGGACCAGGAAACGTTGGGGATGGAGGAGGGAGGGTTCCCGTAGTCGTCCTGATAACGGCTCGAGTCTAGATAGTTCGCTCTAGTTGGTGGGCTAGAGTGTGTCGGGAACAGGACCTCTGAGAGGCATTTAATCAGGGGGTACAACGTTTTTTCGCCCCCCCCCCCCTCATTTTTCATTAATTCTGTTTTTTTAAATATCTGAAAAAAATGAGAAAAAATTATATATAAAGTTATTCCTTTATATCTAAAAAAAAGGAAAAATATGATAAAAACGTATGATACCCATAGGCCTCTAAAAACTAGTAATAGTAGGTAGTGGAAATCTCTTCAATATATGCGAAACAATTCTGAGTTCCTGAGATATTCCCAGACCGCTTTTAGACCCTCGGTCCCGGGTACGATGTACTCCCTGCATCGCCCTCTCATAGGGCCTGGTCGGGAGTCCCGGGGGGTTGAACTGCCAAAAGCCATTGAGCTTATATGCGGTATAGCTGGGCGTTAGAGGAAGTTAATGTTAATTTAACACCCATTTTGAAGTTTAAAAAAATATCAGAGTAATACTTTGCTACCTTCAACGGGAGTTGAACCTATGTTCACTACAATAGAGGCGTTTACTCACGGGATTGAGGTCACGAAACAATCTCTTGAGGAGTTTTGAAGTACATTCTAAACGTAGACTCCTGTCACGTCAACCTGTTTTAATCTTTGAAGACAACTTTTTTTATGGTAACGCAACAGCGTAAAGCTGGTTTTGGGAAACTTTTATATCGGTTTTGAATAGTTGTATTAAAGCTATAGTCAACATTTATTTCTATTTTCTTTTCATGATTTTTAAATGTACAGCATTGGAAGGGATGGATGCACGGATAATGTGCCTAACTTCGGGAAAACTGGAATGAAAATACATAAAACATATATTGCTGGTTTTTTTTGGTACTGCGTCTTACTAACCATTCTGGTTGTACTCATACGTACCAATTACGCTAATGTGGTAGGGATTAGAAAGGTTTAATTTATATGAAGTGTACCCTCATTTGCGTGGAGGGTGATTGAAAAACAGTTTAGGGGGGAAAACACCCCCCCCTAGTACTCCAGGGCCTGGATTTACTAAAGTGAGCAAATAGTTGCGCCAGTACAAGTTTGAAAAATGTGCCCAAATCCCTATTCACTCAAAGAAGCAGACGCAACTATTAAATCATGATTGTTACGTCAATAAATTTAAATGGCGGCATATTATCGCACTCGCTTAAAATACAATAAGTTAACTGTATTTCAATTAATAACAATAATAATAAAAACATACGTCTGTCAAGCACAACATTTGTTTCAATTCAGATAGTGGTAGCAAAGTAATTACTTACCTTTTACTGTAGAATTTTTACATTCAAACAATGCTCGCCTTTCTTGTATTATTACTAAACAAAACGTCAAACAAAACCACGAACTGTGTCTTTATGTATAGCCAAATAAGTTTGTATTCTTCCAAGTCTAAATTCATCTTGTTACTAAATATGGCGGTTAGAATAGCTTTAGAATAAGTTTTAAAGTTTCTATTAACGTTTTATTAATGGAACTTTAGCTTTTAACTAATAATATTAATAAATACTAAATAATGTATTAATATTGTTTTTGTAAAGCACCCAGAAAGAGGTCGTTTCTAATTTTATTGCTAGTTTATAACCAAAATGTGTAGACATCTTTGTATTTGCTGTCATTTTCTTCATATATTTAAAATAAAGTAGCTTTGACTTTGAAAGTAAATTCTTCACAAAGATTGGCAAAAAAGAGTACAATTGATGAAGTTTATGGTGACGTCACTATAATCTTGCCACCAGTTTGCGCCTTGTTTAGTGAATACGGAAATGGAGCAAACAAATAAGGCGCATCTTTGGTGCAAAGTTGCGCAATTTCTAGACTTGAGCTGGAGCAGAATTGCACTCATTAGTGAATATAGACCCAGGCCGAGATTTGAACCCTGATCTCCCCGTCATTAGCAATCTAGTTTATTGTGAGGTGAGTAACAATGCCTTATCGCTTAGACCATGCGGCCACCGAAACTGGTTGGATTGCTTTTGTTTTTGACATTTTCTAGATCGTTCCTTAGGCAAATTCTGGCCATTTTATAATCATTAAAATTTCTCTTTGATTTTTGTTAGTTTTGGTCTGCAATAGTTGATTACAACACTAAATAGTGTAGTTAGAGTTTTACACAGGTGAAAAATTGCAGGCGTCAGTTTTCTTGCTACACGCTTCTCTGGCCGAATCTTCTAACGCGCTAATCTCTCATTGGACTAGACCGCCAGTGACATGGAAATCGAGATTAGAATCTTGGTCGAGTGTACTGAGGTGTTATTTTTCAAAATGGTTTTCCACTCTCTTACCACTCAAATTTGAGTATACTTTCTATTGATATATCCTATCTCATCCCTAAAACCATTACCGTAAAGTGTATAAGCGTATAATCCGAACGGGTAGTAAGACGTGGTGCTAAAAAATTTTTTTTTAAATTAAACATCGTTACTGGGCACACCTAATCTTTATTTGTTTGTTTATTACGTTTTCACGTCGATTTCTTGTCAAGAATTCGGTTACCTGTGGTGTTGGAAAGTTGGTAATATTGTAAGGACGCTTAACACCTTGTGTGTCTGGTCTTGTATAAACTCCTTGGATGTTATTTCACTTTTATTATTACCAGCTAGTGTTCAAGGCAGTGAAAGTGCTTAATGGTACAATGCACTCTCTTTATTTGCATACGTCAGGTGACATTGTACCATTCATGGGATCAGCCTTTTGAAAGGCAATCCATTTACACATTGTCTTGCAAGAAACTTGATTAGTGTATTTAACAGCTTTTACTTTCTAACACACTTCTCTATTCTTTAGATCCTTTAACATGCTATGCCTTGGTCTACAGTCACTAAGGACACTTAATTTACTTTCTTTAGGCCAGTTGCAAAGGACGTGTTCTTTCAATAAGGGTTTTTATCACCACGTCTTACTACCCGTTCGGGTTATATGCACGCTAATGTGTAAAGGTAGGGTGATTGTGAGATGAAATGGAGGACCTACAGCTTAATGTGGTATCCGAACCACGGTGATGGAGGCCTGGCTTTCCCCATATTCACAAGTTGTGATTAAAACACGTCTTGTCAGAGGAGAAGGAAGGGTTTGGAAATCAGATAAATCTGTGCTGGTTCCTAGGATTGAAACCCGGAGCCCCAGCATAGGAGTCTGACACCTTACCCCTACACCGCCAGGTTACCCAGTGATGCCTTAGACCATTCGACCTCTAAGTGGGTAATTATGAAGCTTAATTAGCAAACATATTGACAACTTAAATACTCATTTATGTTCAACTATACGAAAACATTTGAAGTACTGTATAATAAGGGAAACAAATGTATAAAAAAAGGCTCCCGTAAGCTTTTTGTGAGGAATACTTGGTACTGATATAAATTCAGTCAATTACATCTGAACTAGAAAACCCCTGCTGACGCCCTTACAAATCCAAAGAAACAAAAGGGCAACCACGGGTATATTAAATTCGGTTTTATATCGGCTCCCGATTATCGGATTTCAATGGGTTTAAAAAGATAATTAAAGGTAAGTTTAGTCTCCATATTTTGCATAAATAGAGTAGTTTTACCATAAAATTAGAAAACCCTGCTTTTTTTTAAAAACGAAAATTTAGCCCTTGCGTAATTTGGCTCCGGACACTCGGAACTCATCTTTCTTATTATTATTTTAAACTTAATGAGTAGTACTTTCTCTAAGTTATTATTATTTTTATAAAATATGTTGTAATTTTTTTAAAGATTAAGGAAAATTTCAGTAAGATAGAACCTACTGTTGAATCCATTTATAAACCAGCTCGTTGCAGGCTTTTAGTGAAAAATAGCTGTCAACGTCATTAAACTATTCAAATACGTAAACCATTGTTGGCGCCATACCTAAATAATGTGTGAAAACAAAATGGCAGCCATTTTCTTAAAGTCAAAATACCTTGGTGGATCAAGTTTTTTTTTTATGAAATGTAATTTTTATTCATTCATTTTATGATGTGGCAATTTTTGAGTAAATAGAGAAGTTAATCCGGAATATGAAGGAAAACACTATTTTGACAAAAATTTACCTTTTGAGTATCTCATTTGTTCACAAGCTGAGCATGTGCATTTGTTAGAGTAGAAGGTCCAAATTTCGACTACCACTTTCTTTTTCACTTGTAACTACTGAACTATTATTATAAAAGTTGTCGTAACAATATACATGTATAGCTGTACTGATGTTCACGTTGTTGCATTCTGTACCAACATCTGAACACACACAATTCCGTACAGCTGAGTTTATACTTGCTGTTAACACTTGAACTTATGACAACATTTAATGAAGTGAATGATAGTTTCTGGGCCTGGTAGCTCTGCCTTTATTATAGGACACCATCTTATCCCCACACTATCTATCTGGTGAATTGGAAGTGAGGATTGGCTACATTGCCATAGTTCCGCACGAGTAGCTAGTAATGGACAAGAAATATATCCTGGGGTAGAGCAACTTTTGTTGGTGTCAATTTTCCTATTGTCGTTTGAACATGAACCAGTAGAGTTGAGAAACTGACGAGATAGGTGTTTTTGGTATGTAGATTTTACAGAAGAAAGTTTCTATAGCAGCTGTAACGTTATCTGATGGATGTAATACAACTCCAAGGAATGAAAGTGCATTAACAGTTGCTGGTGACAACTCAAGAAAAGCCTGCCAACACCTTGTTTTCCCTTTCCCTGTAAATCAACTGGTAACAACTGATCCAGTAAGAACATGAAATGCTGCTAAAGCTGCTATTTTTTCAGGTCTAAGTGCATCTGTAATATATTTCAGATGTATTTATCTTTTTGGTTTCCAGTACCCGTACTAATTGTTACTGCAAAGGTGTGGGTATCTTCTGGTAAACGTTTGTCGGAGGATAATTTCATCAATAGGCCCTCTAAACCCGAAAATAAATTCTGATAGTTCCTTCTTAGTTTTTGTGTGAGCAAAAAGCTTTTCCATTAAAAGTGTCGAGATATCACTTTAGTTGGTAATACGATAGTACACATGTTTTGAATTACTATGTATTTTTCGCCCCTTGTCTTGGATTTTAAGGAGCACTTAACATCGTATCGACCAAAAACCAAATGGATTTCGTCAAAGCTTGCATAATTTTTCACTACGTACTTGGTAATGTTAGCAGAAATATTAGAGCAGCTCTTTACATATTCTGGCTTTCCCATTATGTGAAGACAGCCATACTATTCACCACAACTACTTCATACCGGCTCATATTATCAACCACATTTGTACATTTTCTGGTTTCAGCTAAGCACTCATTTTTGGAGGTTTATTTTGGTGTATTTTCTAGGATACAATTCACAAAGCTCTTTGAACAACTGAAAACTCGTACGGCCCTATTGCTCGTTTCAAGTCGACATCGGTTCTTGATTTACAAACAATCAAGAGTCTGGTGAACAAAGACCTGACTTATTGTCGTTCTCTAACTTTCCCATTAGAACTTGGTCACTTTTGCCAGCACTTTTCTGTGTGCATAACTTCTGCTTTTTCAACCATGCCAAAAAAGTAACAGAGCCTCCTTTTAGACGTTCTTTGATAAACACTGTGTACATTTTTGTACCTATCTTTGGCTGTTGACACATTTTCTTTCCAATCTCTTTAGGCATCACAGTTTTTCTGACCATATTACATAATACATCACTTTCTTCACTGAAAAGATTGCTATACTCACTGTAGAACACAATTTATATATTTTATTTTATTCCCACTGTACAATGCTTGGTGAAGACTCGTGATGTATACTTCTATTTTCCATTATTATTCTTGACTTAAGCTCGGCTTCTTCATTAACTCTTTCAATCTCTGGAGAAATAAGGAAGTACTTCGTTTTAGTACTTGCATTTAGAGCAATTCCAACTAAGCTTCCTAGTACTTTCATTTGTTGACTTATTTTCTCTAAAGAATGTTCCGCACCAACGGAATAAAATAAACGTTCATATTTTTGTCTACTACCTAGTTTCCAGAAATTAATTCCTGGTACATTTCTGGGTCGATGATTGACAATTGTTTAATTTCAGGCAAATATAGTGAAATCATTCTGTTATAGTTAAGTTTATCTTGGGCAAAAAAAAAAAAACTTGTTGTGAACTCCTCAAGAGTTTTAAGATGCAAACACCGATCCTCTGTGTGTACTGCACAGATGAACAACAGCATATCAAAGATCATTTTCACAAAACAGATTACAAGCGTGGCCGTTAAACTGCTAAGGAAGATATTAGCTTTTGATAGTTTGAAGAGGATATAAGTTTCCATCCAACTGGGAAATAGCATTTTCTGTATGAACTCTGTCACCTATCACAAATGCTTAAAGTTATTTGCATGCTTCTTAAAATAAAACAATTCAATTGGGTCAGAGAAAATAAGATATTCTGTTTATAGGATACACATGAATTACGGTGTAGTGAGGTGAGCCTTATGAGCTCTCTTTACATGCTTTCCTTCAATTGTTTGCCTTACTGTTGCAGCACCGTATAGGTCCGATTGTCTCCATTAGAGATCGATCCCACAATATTATATGTAGTTTACTATTGCACGTTGCTCAGCCATTACTATGTGAAGCTCCTCTGGACGCAAAGTGATATGGTCCAAATCATTTCGAGATAATTGTTTAGCAGGTTCGCAAAGACCCATATCCATTGCTTTCACAGTTTTGCCAAATGTGTCTATTGTTAAGGTATTGATGTGTTGTGCTCTCTTCATAACTACCAATAAGGTTCCCTCCTCATTCTTGAACTGGAACAGGTAGTAGTGGGTGTGTCACTATCCTTATTGTTTGTCTCAGTTTACTTTGACTGGGGTGGTACGTTGACCATTTGGGAATGTGTCATGTACTTTGCGAGAGTCTTCTAGGTATTGGGACAACTGTTAAAAGCACAAAACCTTGGCATTATTTTCCACAGCTAGGTCAACCTGTTGATTATGTGATCTATAAACTAGGTTTATTACATACTAACTTATTATATAGCACTACGAAATTGAGTGTTCATTGCCGCACTTAAAAAAGTACACTCTCTTTCCCTGTATTTTGCTAGTTCTATCCAGTTCACCTCATTACACCCTCAGGTCCATTCTAATAAATTATCCTCCTGCTGCGTCTAGGTCTTCCCAATGGTCTTTTCCCATCGGATTTGCAAGTCAGTATCCTGAAAACTGTTCTAGATTCTCCTATTTGCGCTGCATGTTCTGCCCACCGTAATCTACGACACTTGATAATCCTAACAATGTCTTATGATGAGTAAATAGTATGAAACTCATCATGATGTAACGTCCTCCACTCCCCAGAATGTTCATCTCTTTATTGAAACAAACGTCTTCATAAGAACTTTGTTTTCGAAAACCCTAAATTTGTTTTCGTCGTGTAAGATAAGAGAACACGTTTCACACCCATAGAGAACAACCGGTAGAGTTGTTGTTTTGTATATTATGAGTTTTATATTTTTGGACAGCAGGTGATATTTACAACAACTTACTGACCGACTAAAAGCATGCATTTCCCGAATTTATACTTTTCCCAATTTTTACTCTAATCGTTATTGTTAGTTTTTTTAGCACTACGTCTTACTAACCGTTCGGGTTGTATGCCTCTGTGCTAATTACACTTTTGTGGGATAAGGAAGTTTAAAGTTATAGGAAGTGTACCTGCATTTGCGTCAAGGTAGAGTGTAAAACCATCCTCAGTACACCCGACCGTAATTCGAACCCCGATCTCTCCATCATCGACAGTCTATTTTATTGCGAGAGCGATTAAGCTAGAGTTACACCGGAGAGAACTCAAGCGAACGAGCAATATTGGACACGAAATTAGTTTCATTGTGACAGACACAGAAAAAGGCGCCGTAAAGCCTCCGGTAGGCTTCGCACGTGTTCAATAGGAGCAAATATGAGTTCGCGTGTGTTCCGACTATTGTCGGTTTTTAAGCGAATCATTAGAGGATATTATTGTTCGCATTTGCTCTGTTTTCTTTCGGTGTGACCGGGTATAACATCAAGTGGTTGAGTTCAGTGTAGTGAAGTTTTCTTCCCGCTGTGCGTGGCGTTTAAATTCAGTTTATAATGGAGTTGACTGATGAAAAGGCACTACGACAAACGTTATGGAATAGTCCCAGTCCACGATCAAGTGTTAACTGTTGTGGTAACGTATTTCCTCCGTGTGTTTCACGCATCCTAAAAATTCACACATCCAAATTTGACGATCTCTCAGCCTCCTCTAACATTCAACATAACCAGACAAGTAAGTACTCAACTTCATCTTCCCTTCTCCTTTTTGTCTTGTTCCAAACTATTTTAACCACTCTTGTATAACCCAATCACATCCGCCTGTGAACTCACGAACCAATAACGAACGGCGCTCGATTCGGTGTTGTTCTCGCTTGTCCTATCTAGTGTAACTGTACTTGTTCGGTGTTGTTCTCGCTTGTCCTATCTAGTGTAACTGTACTGGAATAGTCCCAGTCCACGATCAAGTGTTAACTGTTGTGGTAACGTATTTCCTCCGTGTGTTTCACGCATCCTAAAAATTCACACATCGAAATTTGACGATCTTTCAGTCTCTTCTAACATTCAACATAACCAGACAACTAAGTACTCAACTTCATCTTCCCTCCTCCTTTTTGCCTTGCTCCAAACTATTTTAACCACTCTTGTATAACCCAATCACATCCGCCTGTGAACTCACGGATTAATAACGAACGGCGCCCGATTCGGTGTTGTTCTCGCTTGTCCTATCTAGTGTAACTGTACTTGTTCGGTGTTGTTCTCGCTTGTCCTATCTAGTGTAACTGTACTTGTTCGGTGTTGTTCTCGCTTGTCCTATCTAGTGTAACTGTACTTGTTCGGTGTTGTTCTCGCTTGTCCTATCTAGTGTAACTGTACTTGTTCGGTGTTGTTCTCACTTGTCCTATCTAGTGTAACTGTACTTGTTCGGTGTTGTTCTCGCTTGTCCTATCTAGTTTAACTGTACTTGTTCGGTGTTGTTCTCGCTTGTCCTATCTAGTTTAACTGTACTTGTTCGGTGTTGTTCTCGCTTGTCCTATCTAGTGTAACCGTACTTGTTCGGTGCTGATCGCGAGCATAATATGTGAATGTTACCGAACACATATGAACGTTCGGTTCGGTTGTGTTCTCTCCGGTGTAACCCTAGCTTTAGGTACCTATAAAATAGCACTAATAATATACTGGTAATAAAATGTTAACATTGTTGACCGCGAACAAATGTGTATTTGCTCTTAAGTATGACCGTGTCCTGAAGTGTCACGTGATTTGTGTTTCGACATGCTATTGGTTGATCAAACTTTCTTTCGCGTCTGTTACAAATAATTGTTGAACTTACCGAGTATAGACTATCATTTCACGCAGACATTGAACCTATATTAAGAAACTAGTAGAAAGAATGTTTTAGAAAATGCATTAGTATTTATTTGAGGTCGATTACATTATACTCTATTATTATTATTATTATTATTATTCTGTAAATATTGAGATTACGTGAATAACCTGAACGAGTAATGAGTGAGACACGATGGAAATAATAATTACAAAAACCAATATCATCGAACAAAAGTGACAACTGCAGACCACACCAGGTCTTACTGTCTGTTCAGGTTATACCCATATTTACTAATTACGCTAGTGAGTTAGGAATTAGGAAGGTTGGATTCAGATTAAGTGTACCTGCATTTCCATGGGAAAGTGGAAAACTATTTTGGAAAAACCACCCTCACTTCACCCAATCGGCATTCGAACCCCGATCTCCCTGACATCGCCAGTCAAGTCTAATAAGAGTGTGACGCCTTAGACCATGAAGCCACCGAAGCAGATATGAATACATTAAAGTAGTTTTTAAAAGGAATTTTCTAAACTGTGAGGTTCCACCCTTTCTATTATGTTTTTAATATACTTAGATAGGTGGAGCATTTTATAAAAAAAACTAGGTTTTTAACAAAATATATAACCGTAACGCTGACCATGGAGACTAAATGTCAGCCACATCTTATCTGGATTACCGGTGACGCGGAAGCCGGAGTTCGAATTCCGTCCAGTGTACTGGAGATTTTTTTTACATTTATTACTGTTTCCATCCTATGGTCTAGGTCAGTTATTTATTCAAGCCATGTATTTTCTACTACCGGCTTGCAAGGCCTGCTTCGTATGCCTTATAATATAACTTAAGACTAGGACGGTCACAACATCCAGTCTACAGCCGTTAATTTATCAATGTGAAAGGGTAAATCCATATTTTTATTAATAATAAATTTTTGGCCATGCCGGGAATCGAACCCGGGACTCCGTAGTTCCGTAGGCAGACAATCTACCGACTGATCTAAGGTGTTTATCTACTGGAGGTGTGTTTTCTAACTCTTTAAAACTATTCCTCCGCGCAAATTGGGGTACATTTCCTCCAAATTCAACCCTTTCTATCCCTGTCCTACTAGCATAGTTAAATACAGATATCCCGGATGGCTGGTTAGGGGCTAGAGGGTAATTTCCCGTACAATGAGGAGGTCCCAGACACGTGTGAATCTACCTCAATAAATAATAAATAATAAGCCGTGTGAAGATGAACCTCTACAGTCGTTAAAAGAACACGTAAAGTGAAGAATAAAGCAAGATAAAACCAGTTGTGCGCGAGCAAAGGTTCACGTCTCGTGAAAAAATTCTAGCGGTGCCTACCTGTTGGATGTCAGCAGGTCACAAGGTAAACAGGGTGTCGAGGTAGCGTTACGTTTCACAGCATTAAAATAGCAGCATTGGTGCACCGGTGACTTGCGTCCGAACTATGAGCCTTGTTGCACGCAAAGTGACGCGCATGTTCAAATACACAGCACAACAATTCCTCGGCCATATTACAAGTTAGACCTCAATTAAACCGGATTAAATTATTTTGTACCAACATGAAGAAAACATTAAAAATAGAATGTTTGCTACATTATTGTTGTAAATAGCTAAACTGTTCAAATCAAGAGTTATTTGAATTGCTCAGATTGTGGATGATTGCGGGCTTTGATGCATTTGAATCAGAAACATGTTTTGTTTTAATAAATATCCATTACGATAAGTCAGAATTAATTAAATGATGAATTATATACATTTTTTTTATTTGAAGTAACAATTATTAAAATCAAAATGTAACTATTTAAAAACAAAATCGAACTTAAATCTCAGAAAGTTAAATAGTTGTTTAAAGATGTTTCAAAATTAATTGTTTATCAAATTAATATATTAATTAAAAAAAACAGTTTTAAATAACAATAAATATTTAATATCTGTTTACTCCGCTTTCGAGTAATTTATTGTTATGTTGAAAAATAATCCAAACTATATTATTGTGGATCAGATACTAATAAAACTGACGCTTACGCGCACATACACTTAGCAACAATACACACCACGCACGCACACATACAACTTTTAAAAAACAACCTGCTTGACCGACATCAAACAGGTGAATGTCGTTGTCCCACTCCCGACAAAACTTGAACTGTGCGCGCCACATCGCTGACGCATGCGCACAAACTATAATAACAAAAACTCTCGCGCGGGATTGATGTGTTCGCGATTTTCTTTTCGTCTTCTTCTACATCTGAAAAAAATTGGGTTAGTTAAAATGTGTATTAATTAAACGTAATAAGATAACGAGCCTTTTACATGCCCTCACCCCTATTCCCCCCCCCCTACCTTTCATACTACCGGAAACACCGGGGGGTGCGCTAGCGTGGTCGACTGACTCCTGAGACAGAGGTTCGAACTTAAACGGGATGCTTTATTTTTAATTATCATTTAGCACCACGTCTTACTACCTGTTCGGGTTATACACTTAAGTACTAATTAAACAAATGGGCTAGGAATTAGGAAGGTTGAAAATATATTAAATGAACCTGCATTTGCGTAGATGGAGAGTGTAAAATAATTTAGGAAAAACCACACCCAGTTCACCCGAGCGAGATTAAAACCTAGATCTCCCATGTCCTCAGCAGTCTGGCTCAACACAAAACTAGCGCGTTAGTTAACTACGCCACCGAGACGGGTCAGTATAAATAAAATATTGCTCCAGTACAAACATATAGTTTAATTTTCTTTACATGTTGATATCAACAGTTGTTGAATATCATGAGCATAAATATATTAAATGACAAACTTTGTAAATGAAGATAAAAAGTTGTCATTAAATACCAGGACACCTTAACAAATATTCAAGAACTGTTTAGGTCACCATGTGAAGAAAATTAAATTCTAAATTTTGACTGTCAAAATATGTTATTTATAAGAAAATGGCAAACAAAAAATTTCTATATAAAAACTACAAAAAAACACTGCCTTAACTCATGTTTCTAAGACTACCACCTTAGAACCAGCTAATAGTGCCTGGTGTTGTGGTAAATTACAAAATGATTATAGCCCAGAGAATTTATGATGCTTTAGAAATAACAATATTTCCAAAAAGACACAGTGCCTAACGCAGTGGCATTATTTAATTGAAATTTATATGCCTAGCAGCGTGACATCATTAAGGCCATTGGTCCTGTCGAGTGCAAGTCTAAAACCTATTTTGTGGTATGGTGGGAGGAAGGGTGAAAGGCATGGCGTGGACTCACAATCGACCAAAGTATCCTTCCGCGCCAATAAGAACAGATGGATCACGGAAACAGTTAGGTAGCTGGTGCTAGCTACCGGACAGATCTTGCGGAAAAACCATACGTTTGGAAATTTCAGTTTTCTCGAGAACGGGGGAAATGTTTATGTAAATATTTTCAACATCTCTTCTAAGATACTTTGTCAATGTCTATTAAGTGTTACATTTCCCTATTTTTTGTTATGCAGCAGGTAGTTTTCTATTGAAAAATGTCAAAATTATTGTTATTTAATCACTGTTAAAATTATAGAGGAGGTGTGTATATAAAAAGTATAACCTAGTCAACATGCTACTATTTTTAACGTTTCCGAAAAGAAAATTGCAAAACACTTAAAATTCTTGAACATAACCGGTTATTCCCATGGTTCAGCATTTCCACGCCAAATGAAAAGGGCCAATCGATTTAAACCATATTCGATTTACTTTACACTGCTCTAAACATGAATATTAATATAATATTTAGCACCGTGTCTTACTACCCGTTCGGGTAATACGCTTTAAGTACTAATTACACTAATGGATTATGAATTGGGAAGGTTTAATTAGAGGAAATGAACCCGCATTTGCGTGGAGGGAGAGTGGAAAACCATTTAGGAAAAACGACTCCCAGTTCCCCCGACCGAGATTCGGACCTCGATCTCCCCGTCCTCAGCAGTCGAGCTCAACACGACAAGCGCGTTAGCCAACTACGCCACCGAGGCGGGTGTAAACATGAATCAAAACAACTCTTTTTTAATCGACACATCTTAATATCTGTTCAGGTTATCCGCATATATGGTAATTACTCTAATAAGGTAAGGATGAGGAAGAAAGAATTTTTTTAAATGAAATCTATTGGTATTTGCATTGAAAGAGAATGAGAAACCACTTAGTGAAAACCACCCTTAGTAGACCAAACCAGGATTAGCAGGCCAATCTAACACAAGTGACGCCTTAGACCATTCGGCCTCTGAAGGACCTTTGGGTATTTCACGTGCTCTTTCTACTCCCAGTGATGTTATAAGGTCACCAGTTTTAAAAAATATAATAATTTGGGGTATTTAACGTGCACTTTTTGAACCAACTGATTATATCAACACACTAGAATGTTTATGAGCGAGAGCGAAAGAGCCTACTAATTATGCCGGAAAGGTATTTTCACATACCTTCTAGGGTTCTTTTATATGTCCCAATCGACATGGGACCAACGGCTTTACTTCTCTTCCGAAGGAAGTTGTGCTACGAATTTTTACCACTCAAGAAAAATCCATCGACCCCAGATGGGTTTGAACCCACGAACATCGGGACTTGAGGCGAACACTTTATCCAAAGCCCACCAAAGTTTCACTATAGTAATTGTTGAATATCTGTCATGAGCGTAGCGGCATTAGATGACTAACTTTTTAAATGAAGGGAAAAAGTTGTCATTAAATTCAGGGACACTCTTAAAAGATATTCCAGAACTGTTGGTATCACCATGTGAAGAAAATTAAACTCTGTTTGTACTGGAGCAATACTTGATTTATTTTGACCAATAAAATGTTTTGATATAAATACTGCAAAAACATTGACCTTTTCTCGCGATCCCTACATCCCCATTTTAAATGTGAAAGTTGAATTCTCTAACTTAGAATCTATCAGCCGAAATTTGTTTCTGATTACAGGTTAAAAACTCATACGAGAAACCGTGGATTATCATATATGTTAAATTGTATATCTACAAATATTTTTTTCCCCCGTATTTGTTTACAAATGAATAAATGACCAATGAAAGATGAACATAAAAAATTGGTCCCTTTATACGTTTGGAATATTCTCTATTTTTTTTAGAAATGTTCACACTAATAAAGTGTTGTAGGAATGTAGAATACAATATTGCCCAGTAAAATTCAATTTTATTACCAGTTATAGCTTCGATACTAGCGTTAGAGATCCTTTTTTTTTCTTTTAAAAAAAACCTCTATTGAAAGAAGCCCCACCCCCCTGCACAAAATGTGATGAAGAGGACAGCCCCAGTCAAGACTACAATCGTCAAGCATTGTGCTCAGGGTACCGCATGACTTAACACTATCACAACAATTCATTCACTTCAAATTGTTTCCCGTGCACGTCTTGCATTCATTACTAGGCGAGGCAGTACCAACAGGAAGATCAGAGAATTGGAAGAGAGAGTTGAAAAAAGATATACACACACATATATATATAAAAGGAGGACAACAGTTAAAATATAAACCTACTTTTTGTGTAAAGGAGAAACTTGCTGACGTGCCTAGCATGGCCAAGTAAGAAAACAATAACTGGACACTCCCGATAGGTAAGATACACTAAATCCAGCGTAGAAGTGGTGTTAGCTTATACCTAGCCAAAGCTACCCAGATCTACTTTCATGTATCCATTCGCCTAAGCATATGATCTGCATTACCATGTGTTGAGTAGTCACTCTCGGAAGTCAAAACTTTTAACAATAAACGATTAGTTTTTAATTGTGTTTTATTAAACCGTTTTTACATGATTGAAACACAAACTTAAGAAAATAACCGTTTGGACTATTTCTTTTTTGTGGAAGCGGCGTTTGCGGTTCGCTTAGAAATACTTTACAAACGAGAGCTTCTAAAACACTGAGTTCTATTCATAAATTAAAATGGCAAACCATATTCGGCTGTGTTCATGCGTATATGTTTACAAAATAAAAAAGGTTTTATTTTGTATGGTTTTTCTCTCTAAATTATATTTAAAAAAATGTATTTTATAATTTAAGGTTTTAAGTGTGAATGTAATGTATTATTGCATACACTATAATACCTCTTGTTGCCACAATTATTATTGTCTTAAGGCGCGTCGACAGTGTGATGTCATTAGAGCTTTAAACATTTAAAACAAAATAAAATCCTCATAGAAGTAAGTCTTAATAAATAAAATCACATGTCGGAATAAGCAGATTAAACCACTAAAATAAAATAACATAACATACAAATACTAAAACGTTAAATATAAATATCAAAATGAGACAAGGGCCAGTTTCATAGTCAGACTTAAGGGGCCCTGGTGGTCTAGGGGTAAGGTGTCAGACTTCTGTGCTGGCGGCCGGGGTTCAATCCCCGGTCCCGGCACAGATTTATCTGATTTCCAAACCCTTCCTTCACCTCTGACAAGATATCTTGTGAATGTGGGGAATGCCAGGCCTCCACCGTGGTTCGGATTCCACGTTAAACTGTAGGTCCTCCATATCATCTCACAATCACCCTACCATTACACATTAGCGTAAATGCGTATAACCCGAACGGGTAGTAAGACGCGGTGCTAATAATAACATAGTCAGACTTAGTACGCCTCAAGTGCGGCGCTATACTAAATACAGGACGACACCTACCTAAACTCGATATGGAATGGGACAGTTTCACATATGAAACCGGCCCATTCAATTTTGATGTAGGTAGGTGTCGTCCTGTATTTAGTATAGCGCCGCACTTGAGGCGTACTAAGTCTGACTATGAAACTGGCCCAAAGTCTATTTTAGACACTTCATAGGAGTGGAACTTAAGTAGCTTACATTACATTAAAAATGGCTTACACAATATTAAAAAGACAAAAACATATTGAAATATACTATAAGTGCTAAAACTAATCTCAATGTGAGATAATACCCATGTGAGCCACTCTATAAGATTGAACTCAAATGGAATTTAAAAGATTCGCCTGGCGTATAAAACTGAGTAAGCAAATGAATCAATCCACGCTAACAAAGATCGAAGGTCACCTTTAAAATCAAGAGTCAGGCGAATAAGAGCATATTTGCGACACTCCACCAGAATGTGGTACACACTAAGAGGAGGAGCGCAAAGCTCACACACGGGAGGGGGAACCCCTCTCAATAAATATCCGTCAGTCAGAAATGCAGGGCCTATGCCCGACGCGGAATCTAGTCACGATGAGCTCTCTTCTAAACGTTCGTACAGAAGAGGGTAATTGAAACACACCGTCCCTAGTCGGCCGTTGTTGCCACAAAAACTAAACCGTAAGCCATAATAGTTTTTTTTATCAGCTATCAACATAATCTGCTAGCTGTCAGTTACCAGCACTCCTACGTTGGATAGACTGAAGTATCATCTCTGAGGTAACTTCATTGGAAACAGCGTTGTCTTTCTCTTGTTTTCGTGTGGTAAACATTTAAAAAAAAATAAGACAAGTTAAGCAACGCTGGTTCGTCGATATTGCCAGTAGCTCTTTCTTACCCCCTTTAGACATGAATGAAAGTGAAGGGATTTGGCAAGTTACGAGAGAGAGAGAGAGAGCGAAGATAACACTTTTCTTAATAGGACCTGCAATTCCATATGCAGTGATATCGGGTGTATCAGAAGACAGTCTAATGCAGTGGCATGAGGGCCCAAAGTGTTAAGGGGAGGGGGGCGCGTAGGAGGATTTTAGACGCCCTCTAAATTACCTTTAGGCGGGGGTCAGACTAAGAGATCACTCTAGTCACGAGTGTACTGCATTGCTTCATATGAAAGGGGTCTGAGAAACGACCTGATCACTCTGACATATATGAAAAGGCTCGCACACATACCTTACAGAGACGTTGCGACACCACATGTCTGTCTTGTTTACAAGTCCGCTTTTCCCCTCATTAAACGTGAAATGGAGGGATTTAATTTTTAACAGTTGGATATATAATTTTTTTATTGGTGACGTGAGAAACTATCCTGAGATTTGGAATGTCGCTGGAGAGGATTACCATAACCAAACCAAGAATAGAAATGCATGGATTAATGTTTGTCGGGTGTTATGTGAAAGATTCGACGAGAAGAAAGGCATCTATAAAAATGAAATATCCAAGTACATTATTCTACTTTTTATATCTGATTTTTGGTGACGCGGTGGTCTAAGGGTAAGGTGTCAGAATTCTGTGCTGGGGGTCCAGGGTTCAATCTTTGGTCCTGGTACAGATTTATATGATTACCAAACCCTTCCTTCACCTCTGACAAGACGTGTATTAATCACAAGTTGTGAATGTGGGGAATGCCAGGCCTCCACCATGGTTCGGATCCCATGTTAAACTGTAGGTCTTCCATTTTATTTCACAATCACCCTACCAATACAAATTAGTGTAAGTGCGTACAACCCGACCGGTTAGTAAGACGTGGTGCTAAAAATAATAATATAGCTGTTTTTCAAACTAGTACACTAGTTACAGTCCAAGTCCTATGTATAATATGATAAGTCTAACTTACACTAACCCTAAAAGCCCTTTAGGTGGGATGGAGGGGGATGTGAGAAAAAGCCAGTGTTTTTGCCGTTTTTATGGCAAAACCTTTTTTGAGTAAAATAAATAAACTATTGCTTCAGTACAAAGGTATAGTTTATTTTCTTCACGAGCTCATATAAACAGTTCCTGAATATCCATCTTGAGTTTAGCAGCATTTGATGAGAAACTTTTTAAACAAGAGAAAAAGTTTTCAATAAATTCCAGGACACCCTTGACAGATTTTCAAGAAATGTTGAGGTCCTTATGTGAAGGAAATTAAATTCTATGTTTGTAGAGAAGCAATATTTTATTTATTTTGGTCAAAAAGGTTTTGCCATAAAAATTGCAAAAACACTGTTTTTTTTCTAGCATCCCCTGCCATGCCAACTTAGATATAATGTTTGCCAATGGACGTGGCCAACATCGGAAACAAAATTATCAGCCAACTTGTTTCTTGATAACTTTTCCCACCTCAATAAGCCCTAGTACACTCAATGCATCTTGAATAAACCCATCTCTAGATCTTAAGATCTCAAAATTATTTCAAAATCCAAATTCGCATTGATAGCTTTTTAGACAATTTTCAAAGTATGCCAAATGTACACTACATTCCTGCGGGACTGAGACAATTTGTAATTGATAATTTTTTTATTTATTTTTTGTCCGACAAAACTTTTTTTGCTGTAAGACCTCTTTACGTTTTGAGAAAGGAAAACGTCTCGTCATTAATAAAAGTGTAGGCATTTGAACTTAAAGAGTTCCTTTTGATTTGAAATATTCAGTTATTCCAAAAGCCCCAATGTAAATGTAAATGAACTTATAATTCACGTCAGCGTCGCGTCGGGGGTATGAGTGGGGGAGACGAACTCTGTGACAAATTTTGGCATCAACGAGGTTGCCGCGGTATGACTATTAATGTCTTGAGTAGAGACCCATGGCACAGGTCGCGTAGATGTCTGTGAAAGATTAAGTGCGCAATAGTAGTTAGGACCATTTATGTTCAGGCTAACAATGTGGCTTTAAGATGTCTGAAATAACGGAGATTGACTGGATAAATATTCCTTGCGTGCCTGAGAATAAGAGATCTTCTTTTCACATTGAATCTCCAGGATTTTTTCTCCGCCTTCCATTTCAGACTAAGCAGAGTGCGAACCCTTGCAGTTGACGCAGAACTTAGGATAATCACACGGTGAATCGTGAGCCTCCTGTCCACAATCTGCATAGGTTGGCTTACCACGGCATCGCAGCTTAGTATGCTTAAATTACTGGCACTGAAAACAGCGCCGAGGGTTGGGGACATACGGCCGGACCCTGAGCACGTGGAAGCCTGCTCGGACCTACGTTGGAAGGGTAGGAGTCACAACCTCAATGCTCACACAGTTGAGGTGATAGCAAGTGACCACTCCTCTGCAAATATTGAAGAACCCGTAGGGCTTCATTTTACCTCCAACCGGGCCGAGTTGCTCAACGGTATTTCATTAATAGCTATTATATTCGTTGACTGAATATCAGTCATAGTTTGAATCATGATCGTGCCATCGCACAGCTCTCTTATTGTTAACATCTGATTTCACTGCACCATTTATTATTCTTTCGGGGATAGCTGAGTAGACACGCCTGAGATTCTCGTCGTTCTCCGCCCGATACATTACTAGGAAGCGGGTCTTTGGCCTCAACACTTTCTGAATATTTAAAATTACGCTTGACGGACTTTCCCGTTTTCGCTTCTTATCCAAATTACGCCCTTGTAAAGGGCCGGTCAATGAGATGCCAGGAGAATTTGGCAGTATGGTGCTAGAGGACAGTAAGGTGTCAAGTAGTGGCAATAGTGTCGGCAATGCCTTTTTTGGGGATAACCTGCAAGTACTCGGATCGTAGACCCAGGGTGAATCAAGTTGGTACTACCACATGAGGCCCTATTAACCCTCCTGACCACAACCAGCGCACTTTCATGAAGGAGCTCAAATTCAGTAGTATCCAATAACTGTCCAAGGAGAGCCATGTTAGCACCAAGGTCATCAACGGGGGCCTAAGGGCTTCCAATAAGAACTGAACGGTAGGGGAAAGGAAGAAAGAAGGAAATAAATAAAGAAGGTAGAATAAGATGGGAAGGAGAGAGAAAGGGAAGGAAAAAAGTGAAAGGAAAGATATAGGATAGCTTTGTCCTGCACAGATGCCTTTCGTTTAAGTCGCCTCTTACAACAAGCTGGGGTTACTGCGGGACTATTCTAACTCCCATCCCGCAGGGGGATGTGTGAGGCTTTGGTTGAATCTATGTGACAGAGGACGATTCGAAACTGTCGAACGTTACTTCCCGGTGCATGGTCACTCGTTCCTTCCTTGCGATCGTGCTTTCGGTTCAATCAAGTGATTTTTATGTAAAACTGACCGAATCTATACTCCTGTAGAGTATGCATAACTCAAAGTAAAGGCGAGTAGAATCAGTCGCTTCTCCATTCATCAGGTGTCTACGGATGAAATCATGTGTCAAAGATTGGTGACCAAGTTCATAAATGAAAACAACAAATTCCGATGAAACTTCTGGAAAAGTATTCCAAAAAACCAGAGAATCCCATTCAAGATATCATCGTACAGTTTGTCTACAGGAAGAAAAAACCTGGTAAGGTTGTTGCAAATGTGTATATGGATGGCTTTATTTCTTCTACCTTTAGTCTCCGGAAGACTAATAATGTCCCTGCACAACCATCCTAGAAGGCTTATCCTGGTGGGAAGGTCCCAATAAATAAGAAAAAACTGGAAAACTTGCGGAATCTTTTAAAGAACACCCAAGGATATGAGCATTTACACACTGATATACTGAAGTGGCAGACTACTGAAGCAGATTGTTGTCTAGACTCTGAATTCTAAGATGACAGGCATTCTGCTTAAAATGGTGTTAATGCTCAATACCTGTGTTAAGTGTAAATACATACTTTTGTGACTTGCAAATACACCAAATAAAAGAACTTAAACCGATTCAATCATTTTAAAATATAGCCTTAACAAAATGATAACAAGTAATGAGAAAAAGCAGTTTATTACAGAAACCCTAATATATGTGCCAGTTTTTAATATTTTTTTTCGAGTTACAAATAAAGAGTATAGCTTTTATAACAGTATAGCAATGTTTAAAAACTGATTCTTTAAATTAGTGATTTTGATCATCATAACTAATATTATAAATGCGAATGTGAGTTTGTTTGTTTGTTTGTTTGTTACGATTTCATGTCTAAAATACTCGACCGATTATCATGAAATTTTGTATACACGTTGTCATGGGTACAGAAAAGGACATAAGGTTCTTTCATCCAGAAAAAAAGATACTGTTCCCGACGGATACAGAAAAGGACATAAGGTACCTTTCATCCAGAAAAAAAAGTAGTTCCCGAGGGATAGAAAAAAAACCACTTTTAGACGGTCGTCTGGCATAACAACTCGGCCTACTGATATGAACATGAATTGCAACATGATGCCTGGAGTACAGAAAAGGGGACCTGCGGTATCCCGGGAGAAAATCTGATATCCCGAACTAAAATCTCTTCACGAGTTATTATAGGCACATCTATCTTAAAATAATTTTAAAAAATCTGTTCCCAAGTTATTTTAGGCACATCTATCTTAGAATGATTAAAAATAATTACAATCAGCTAATTGAGATCTGTCTGTTCACCCCGTTTTGGTAAATGACAAAATTGTCGTAACAAGTTTGGTATTATACTGTGATGAACTCAAATAAAAACATTATTTTTACTAAAGTGCCTTTAACGTTTAGTACTATAACAACTCGATAGATGGCGCGGTATCGATCTGTACTATTTAATGTACTAAGATTTCATTACTCCCAAAATCCGATAGATAGCACTGAGCACATTTTAAAACGCGGTATCGTTTTGTATTATCTATGGCTATTTTAAACGCATAATTGTGAAGTTTGGAGAAAGGGAGTTGGGGGACCGTATCGATGGGAAATAACAATACATGTTTGCGATTTATTTGTTTACAAACATTGATTAGTTACCGTTTATCCATCTGTGTTTAGTCCTATTTTAATAATATTGTAATTGTTTTACATTTTCAGTTTATATTGTTCCTTTTTTTCCTTTAGCGATAGTTTATCATTTATTATTTTAAGGTTAGATATCTTATTTATAATTCTATTTTTTTTTACCTTTAAGACAATAGTTTGTTTAAATTTATAGGTTAGGTATTTTTTTCTTAAAAAAGTTTTCTTTTCTTTTTTTAAATGCCTCGCAAACGTAATTTTAACTTATCCAGGAGCTCATCGCGAGCCCGGGGAGCTAAAATTGCTCGATCCCAAGAATCCTCCGTTCATGCCGATTTAAGGAGGCAAGAACAAGCGGAGCGACAAGCTGCTTTGAGAGCTGATGAGACACCTTCTCAAAGCCAGGAAAGACTGGAGGACCAAGCCACCCGCCAGGCTTCTATGAGAGCAGCTGAGAAGCCCCTTCAAATACAATTGCGTTTGGAGGAACAAGCCGAACGCCAAAGAGCTCTGAGAGCTACTAAAACACTCCTTCAAACGCAGCACCGTTTGAATGAACAAACTGAACGCCAGAGAGCTTTGAGAGCTACTGAGACGCCTCATCAAACGCAGCTCCGTTTAGATGAGCAAGCTGAACGCCAGAGAGCTTTGAGAGCTACTGAGACTCCTTATCAAACGCAGCTCCGTTTAGATGAGCAAGCTGAACGCCAGAGAGTTTTGAGAGCTACTGAGACTCCTTATCAAACGCAGCTCCGTTTAGATGAGCAAAATGAACGCCAGAGAGCTTTGAGAGCTACTGAGACTCATTATCAAACGCAGCACCGTTTGAATGAACAAGCTGAACGCCAGAGAACTTTGAGAGCTACAGTAGACGCCTCATCAAACACAGCTCCGTTTAGATGAGCAAGCTGAACGCCAGAGAGCTTTAAGAGCTACTGTGACGCTACTTCAAACGCAGCTCCGTTTAGAAGAACAAGCCCTGCGGCAGGCAGCCATTAGTCACAGAAACTACACAACATTCGCAGGCGAGAAGAATAGTTCATGCAAAAATGCAAAACGAACGCCGACGAACTTTTATGCGTAACAGTTGGTCCGTATTTAATAATTATGGATTTGAATACGATACTTTAATTGATTACAAAAATCATACTTTAATTGTTGGTTTGATGAATAAAAAATGCTAGTTTTGTGATGTTTTAAAATGGAAAGATGAGACCGCAGGGATGTGTTGATCTAATGGCAAAGTTTCCCTTCCTTTACTTGGTGAACCAGAACAACCTCTGAAATATCTTTAATTATATGATGCAAATTAATCACGGCGCTTTTTAAATAGAATTAGAAAGTATAACTCATGCTTTCAAATTACATCTTTTGGAGTAGATAAGAAGATAAGAATGCCCTGGTTTTCGCCAAACTTTAACGTACAAGGCCAGATATATCATCAAATTGGTTCACTTTTTCCAACAGAGAACGAGCAGCATAAATTCTTGCAAGTTTATTTTAACGTTAATGAAGAAAATGAAGTAAACCGTCGTTGCCTATACATTCAAGGAGTTGAAAGAGATATGGTATTAAAAATTCAAAGAATGTTACATAACCACAACATTTTGATAAATACCTTTAAAACCGCAATAGATAACTGGCCTCAAGAAGATTATAAGGTTGTCATCCATGCTGATCGAACTCTACGTGGCGAACATGAGAGGCGCTATAATGCACCCACAATTAATGAAGTTGCTGTTCTGGTGAGTGGCGACCAGTTCTCTTCACGAGACATAGTGTTACGAGCACACGATAATACACTTACACGCGTAGCCGATATTCATAAGTTTTATTATGCTTTGCAGTACCCATTAATTTTTAGCAAGGGACAGTCGGGATACCATTTTGATATTCCACTCATTAATCCCACTACAAAACAGCTAGTTCCCAATAAAAAAGTTTCATGCATGGATTTTTACGCATATCACATGATGCTTCGAGAAAATGACTTTAACCTCCTTCCGCGGTCAAGACAGCTCTTTCACCAATTTTTAGTAGATATGTTCATCAAAGTAGAGAGCGAACATCTTCGTTACATTTCTTTAAACCAGAAAAAACTGCGAGCTGAAAATTACAATCACCTGCAAGATGCAATTAGCACGGATGGTAATATAAACCCCAACAATTTAGGCAGAATGGTTATTCTTACCTCTACTTTTGTGAACAGCCCCCGCTATTTGCATGAATACACACAAGACGCTTTCGCCTATGTGCGCACTTACGGCAGGCCTGACCTATTCGTGACTTTCACCTGCAATCCCTCGTGGAAGGAAATAACAGAAGATCTTATGCCCGGGCAAAGAGCTACTGACCGACATGACTTAGTTGCCCGCGTGTTTCGTTTAAAGGTCCAAAAACTAATTAATGTTATTACAAAGGGAAAAGTATTTGGAAACGTCTAGTGCCACATGTATTCCATTGAATGGCAGAAACGATGGACTGCCACATGTATTCCATTGAATGGCAGAAACGAGGACTGCCACATGTATTCCATTGAATGGCAGAAACGAGGACTGCCACATGTGCACATTCTTATTTGGTTGCAAGAAAAGCTGCGTCCTAACCAAATAGATAACATAATAAACGCCGAGATTCCGGATCCAGAACAAGATAAAGGTCTGCACGATATGATACCATAGTCAGAAACATGGTTCATGGTCCCTGTGGGGCACGCAATCCAGCATCGCCTTGCATGAAAAATGGAAAATGTACAAAAAAATTCCCCCGAGAGCTGCTAAAGGAAATAGTGCACAATGATAAGGGTTACCCTCTATATAAACGAAGAGCACCCGAAGATGGTGGTAGAAGTGTTACATGGCTTATTCCATTAATCATAAATTTTGTCATTTTCTCATTTGTTATGAAGTAAACATTTTTAACTAAATCTTTTTGTTCTTTATATTAAAAAATCATAGTGGTTTAATATGTAGTTATCTTTCAGTGTTGACTAAAAAAGTAATTCAATTTATCCTTCGAAAATAAAGCAAAACTAGTTCTAAAACACATTCTAAAACATGAAACATTTAATTTTATGAGAAGATTCTTCAACATCACTACACAATCTGTATTTAATTAGATTACTTTCAAAGATTTGAATGGTTGACAAAAGCCAGTCATGGAATCGAAATGAATATAAATTACGCCAATATACAGTTCAAAAGCGAACATTTCAAAGATTTACACAGCTGAATACATAAATATTAGATGGGTTAAGAATATTGTCTTACTTTGTGACCGGGTCTGTGCTGCTCCAAGACTTCATTCTGTAGCTGGAGTCTCCCTGCTTGTTCCTCATTCTCTCTCTCTAACTGTGTGAGTGCCCGTTCTTTTGCTCGCAGCTCATCCAGCTAAAACAATTACATCAACTTGAGCTAATAGAATATATTAAGCTAAGAGAAATTTACAAAGCATTCCACATGAATATTCATAACAATATAAAATCTTCAAATTTAATTTTCAAGAAAAGTTAATAAAACCATGAAGATTTTTTGCAACTGTTTTAACCCTTCTTTTGTTAAAAGGAATAGTGTTAATAAAATCTTTACTGTTACAAAAAGAAAATCAAGATTACTTCAAATTTTGAGACATACCTTTTATTTTTATCAGAAATATGAATCTTGTTGTTTGCAACAAGCATGTGAATGTTAGACGTTTAAAAGTTGTGTATAAGTCACTTTTATACTACTTGATAACAAATACCAGGAAATCTGTTTCTTTTCATAATAGAAAACCACTATTCACACATTTGATTTACAAATTTAAACAGTGTGTAAAGATAACATTTGGTGTGCCAACCTCCCTCACTGGATTTCCTCATATAATGACAATTTCCAAATGTAACCTATTAATCCCAAAATGTGTACTTATACAACATTCATAAAATTAAATAATGGGCCTTAATATATGTCAGTTTACCAAAAAGTCCGCGGGCCACAAGTTTGACATGCCTAGTCCAGACTATTGTGAGAATAGCGCCTATTTTATCCACTGAGGCGATGATAAGACGCCTCATCAATATAGCTATGCAACTATCAACATGCTTGATCAAATGCAATATAATCTATGAGATTTTAGACAAGCAGGGGTTCCCAAACTTTTTGGACTGAAGGTGCCCTTAAAACAGAAAAAAGCAAACATGCTGGAGCATGCACTCATGGTGTATTTTACACTAACACAGGGTGCGGCAGAAACAGTGACCCTGCACCATTATCAATCACGGCGTTCTAGAGCGCTAAAGTTTGTTCCAATGTGTAGTGCAATTCAAAGCTGCTGTCCGCCCATATAGCATAACCTTGGCAGTCAGCATGGAGCGCTGGTTGAATGAACATTGTGTGTTTGCTGTCGAAACATTTTTCAAGTGTGCTGATAGTGTTGTGACTACTCAGCGTGTGTTTCAGTGACACTTTAATATAGACATGGATGGACAGGTGCCTACGCATAAGACAACCACGAGATGGATCAAGGACTTCATAACAACAGCATCTCTATCAGCCAAGAAGCTACCTGGCAGGCGACATGGTTCGGACCCTGGACAATATTGCAACAGTAAAAGTTGCTTTAGCGCCAATTCCAAGACACTCTGTTCGTTGGCATTCACACGCTCATCGACCAACAAACATAATTATAATGTACAGTATAGCTTTCGAAACAAGGATTCTTTGCCTACCTGTTGGTAGGGATATTAAATGGGGTAAAAAAAAACATTGATGAACCTACCGAAATGATAACATCAATCAATGAGAAAAATCATTACTTGTAAAAAATTGATTTTATATAAAAAAAAGAGGTATTTTGTTTTTCAATTAAACTGTAACTGAAGATCATATTTAAGCGGTGAATGAAAGGGTGTAGGGGGGTATGGCAGGCTGGCTAAATGTTTGAGCTGACACCTGTAGTACTGACAAAAATACAGATGTATTATAACCACACTTTAGATACCGGTACAAAATATCGACAGCTAACAATTATCAACCAATAAAATTTGATGGTGTGAGCATCGAACTATAACTATAGGTTTGAAAATACCGATGCCCAGTGTTCACTACTACCAGTATCTGCTGGTGGGCGAACTAGGACAAACTTTGACAAAGACAAGAAACCGTTTAGAAAGAAAGGTGGTTTTGAAATGGAAATGAGTGTTTTTATTGGAGCACTTGAAAAAGTCTATAAGCACAATTTTTTTCACTAATATTTACGAATAGTAAATAATATTAATCAAAATATTCAATTTAAATCACTACTGAATATAATTTATTAGCACATATATAATTCGCACTTGTATGAAACTAAAACACGTGTTGGGGATGTAGAAACTAGAAACATGTGGATAAATATTATATACATGAAAACAGTGATCAAAGGCGACGAGCGTACCAACATGCGCGACTAACAGAGGTTCTATTTCTATTTTGTTGGTAGCTTTTTTTTTTTTCGAGACTTAATGAGCGGTTTACCTTCATCCTGTTACTTTTGTGTTACAGTGATGCGCACGCATCTTAAAATTTCACTCTCATCATTTTTTCATAACGCGCCTAAAGAAGTATAACTTCAAAAAATCGAGAAGCAAAGAAGACTGCTTAGTGACTAAGTGCAAACATTATTCAGAAAATTTAGAATGGAGCATCCAAAATTAAAGGTAAATGTATAATGTCCCCTTTTGCAAATTTCATTCTTTTTAGATTTTGTCTTCAAGAGCTAAAGACTGCAATACTGTCTATTACTGTGTATTATCCATGAAATTTGTGGAATGCCAGGCCTTCACCATGGTTCGGATCCCACGTTAAAATTTAGGTTTTCCATCTCATCTCACAATCACTCTACCATTACACATTGGCATGTGTATAACCCGATCAGGTATTAAGAAGTGGTGCTAATAATGATGATAATGATATTAATAATATTAACAATAATAATAACAATAACGATGATGATGATGATGATAATAATAATATCCATGAAAATATTTCAATGGTGGTGAGTAAACCAAAGTATTAAAAAATTGTTGATTAGTGTGCTCCCAACTTGTTTAAAGATCCATGTTGCAAAGATCAAAAGGAAGCATGTCTTGAAAGGAATTGTAATATATGTGAAAATGGTGATATTCGTATCAATGACTATTACAAAGAAGAAGAAACATTTTATGAAAAATGGCTCAAAAAGAGAGAAAATATTGTAGTAAAGGGAAAATAAAAAAATTGGTTGAAGACTGAAAAAACATAAATTAAATGCACCTAAATGGAACTGCTTAATACCCTCAAAGAGTCAGTCAGAAACTATATCAGTCATATTTCAAATATACGACACCAGTACAAGGCAGTGGATTTGATTAAGAAAAAATTGGCAAAAAATTAATTGCTCATTCTTGCCGATTTCTCTGAGAATTATAATTCCAATTATGCTGCGTAAATACAGTGAGCCCTCTTTGGCCATTCTAAACCACAGGTCATGCTCCACACTGATGTAGTATATCATGTGTGTCCATAAACTCAAACAAGACCTTTTCCATACTGCACTTTCTCATACACTCTTCAGCATGATCCAGTAGCCACTTCCAGCTATCTGTCCATAGTTATCGACGAAGTTAAAACAGCAATGCTCGAATTAAGAAATGTTCATTTTTTAACCGATGGCCCTCCAACTCAATATTGCAACCGTAAGATGTTTTATTTGATAGGAGGATATGTATCAAAAACGTTGAAAGTTGAAACTATACAGTGGCACTATAGTGAGAGTGTTTATGGTAAGGGGGTACCAGATGGAGTAAGAGCTTCTTTGAAGAGGACAGCAGCGAGATTAGTGATATTCCAAACTTTGAATGACTTGTGGAATAACTACAAATAAATAGCATTGGAATAATGGTTTTAGACCCCAAAACCATTCCGATTATCGAAGATCAATTTCCAATGACATTCCACTATTTAAAGGAACTATGAAGTTACACTAGACTACATGGACTAGACCGAGACCATTTACCCTCCAGGTTTGGAGACTCAGCTGACTCCAGTTTCTCTCTGGAGAAAATTGATATCACTATGGTTTGGGGCAGATTGTATTGGAGAATAGAAATCGTATTCTTTTCTCACATATGCACAATGTAAATAGATCATTTTAGCATTAATGATTTATTTAAACTTTTTCAATTAAGGATAATAGCTATTGATGGATGATTTATTATTCTTCCTGAAATTATGTTATTTTATTTAGAATTATTAGATTAGATTATCAAAGATTTAATTAATTGTATAAACGTTCACCAATTTAAAAATGTGTGGTAATTCTTTGACTGAAAATATTCAGATACTTTGATTCAGGTCAGCAAACTAACAGTGGGAAATTTCGTTATGCAGATATATATTTTTCTGATTGTGATTATACTCTTGAATTAAGTGTTAATTTTACAAGTGATTCCATTTTACCGAATGTGTATGATTTTATTGTTGGCAGAAAATTGTAAAGCACTATTTATGTAACCTTAGCTCAATCTATTACAAGTGCTCTGAGTTTTCAAGAAAAATCTTTAGGCAACAAATTTGTTTTTCCTCAGGTGGATGACATATCGCACGTTGATATAAATTATATTGTTGGGATTTTGTCATACCCATTGAAAAGAAATAGAGACCAACAAATATTTAGGGAAAACCTTGTGAAATTTGTAAACTTATCTTGATTCAAAATGTAGCTGTTAAATGTTTATTGTTTATGCTTAATTTCATTACTATTGGATGAAATAATTAGGCATGGACTAAAAATAGACTGTCAACATTCTGGCCACAACAATAAGGTTTACATAATTCGCTAAACAATCTTCAATTAATCGAAGGCACACCTATGGGATTTATATGATAGTTAAAGTAATTAATAAGGTAAATAATGGTTTATGCATGTAAGGTATGGTAATATATTAAGTGCTTGAAACGCAAATGATTTTTTTTTTGTGAAACAAACATTTTTCATAATTTACGTCCAAGTTCTTTGTAAATAGGATCTCTTTGATTTTTATAGAATAAGTTATAAGTTATCTTAAATTATCCATTCCAATGTAGTCCTAACTTATATTGAATTAATATTATAATTAAATTAAGTCACGTGAAAACAAATGTCTTTTCTGTGAAAGTAGTATTTAAATATCATTTACATCCTTGAAAAATATCACAAAGATTCAAGCCTTTATTCAATCTATCTTCATTCATGTATAAAGTAGCAACAACAAAATACAGTAAGGTAATGAAATATATAAGATGATTTTGACTTAATTGAAGTAAATTTTATGGGTTGGTGAAAATAACCCATCTAATACATTTTGGGGTTAAGTTTATCAAAATTACCAGTCTTTGCGTTTCGATGGTGGTAGTTCTCTTGAGTTTAGACAGTTCTACTTCATGCATCTCACTCTGTCTTCTCAAGTCTTCCGCCTTTTGTCTGTTGCTGTCTGCAAGAACCTAAGAAAAGACAAACAAATAGGCCTAAGTACATGTCATAATTATTTTTTTTAATGTATAACTCCTGAGATGTCTACCAAAATCATGGTTTACGTTTATCACAAGCAGGGAGTCAAACTGAAGGAGTTAACAATTCTGGTTCCTCCAATAAACATTTTAAGGTTCCAGTTCTTATTTAGGTTTTGGTTCTTTTAATTTTTTTTTATTTACTGGTTATACAGGTACTACCCGCCTCGGTGGCATAGTTGGCAAATGCACTTGTCGTGTTGAGCTCGACTGCTGAGGACGGGGAGATCGAGGTTCGAATCTCGGTCGGGTGAACTGGGGTGGTTTTTCCTAAAATGATTTTCCACTCTCCTTCCACGCAAATGCGGGTTCACTTCCTCTAATTCAACCTTCCCAATTCCTAATCCGATAGCGTAATTAGTACTTAAAGTATAACCTGAATGGGTAGTAAGACGCGGTGCTAAATATTATACTATTATACAGGTACTAATCATTATGCAAGTCTAAAATAGAACAATATACAACAACAACAAATTTACAATAAAATAAAAATTATGTTAAGTAAAAAATGTACAGAGATATCTTAAAAGGTGTGCACAACAATTTATTATTTGAAAAAGAGATAGATTTATACAATTTTAACTGCCACATTTCAAAATAATAATCAAAATAAGATTAATCTTTCAAAATAGTTTCATCTTATTTTATTACTAACAAATGAATATCCAGTGTCATTATAACACGTTGTATATGCTTTAAAGTTATATAACCATCAGCATTAATATAAATATAAACATTGGTTTTCTTTGTGAGCCTGTCACTAGGTATCAAAAAATTGTGTGTTTAAAAATAAACATATTTTTGTTTAACATTTTATGTGGTGTAATGACAATGTTCATATCCTGCTTGGGTGTTGCACACATTCACAATTGTTACATAGTTTGCTATATATGTTTTGATGCCGGCATTAATGTCTTTACAAGATAAATACAGGCTATGATTTGACTTCTGTAAATGCTCTAGTTTCTAACCCACCATAATGTTAATGTAATGCTATATTAAATTTGATCCAAAACCTAATGTGGAGTTTACTGGCACCTCATGATTGGTTCTTTAATGTCCACTGACAAAGTTTTAGTTAGGATTCAAATAAGAGACCCTTGGTGATGGTATGCCATCATTTAAGATTGATAAATGTGACTACTTGGTTGTGGTACATCATAGGCTGGTTGGCTATGGTAAGATAACCTAACTCTCTTTGCCATGTTGTGACCCTATAATATAAATGCTATTATTTAAAATGTTGCCAATAAAGCAGCTTAAGGTGGGAAGGTAAGGAACGCGAGAAGAGATAAGTTTTTTCAGTTTTTTTATCAATATTTTTTTTGTAAAAAATAATTAAATATTGCTTTAGTAAAATTGGTCAAGGGAGTCCTGGAATTTAATGACAACTTTTTCTCTTCATTTAAAAAAGTTTGTCTTCTAATGCTGCTATACTTGTGACAAATTTTAGATATTCAATAACTGTTGATATCACCAAGTGAAAAAAAAAAAATTAAACTCTATGTTTACTGAAACACTATTTTATTTATTTAGGTCAAACTAATGTCTTGCTATGGCCTTTTCTAGCAATCCCTACATCCCCACCTTAAGTGAATAGTAGAAAAGTTGAAGAAATTATATAGCCTGGTGTTGAAAAAATGAAAAAGAATGCACACCTTTAATCTTTCCTCCAATTCGGCAGTGTGGTCTTTGAGCTGAGCCCTCTCAGTCTGAAGTCTGTCAAAGTTCTCGCACTGGCTGCAAGGAGTGCTCCTGTTTGTCATGTTAAGTCTTTCAGCATCCCTAAGTAGCACCTTCAGGTCTTCTTCTCTATGCAGGGCAGCACTAAGTAATTCACGGTGCTCGGCGTCCTTCTTTCTGAGAGCGGCAAGGATCTCGATGCTGTGTGCCTTGGAGAGAGCATCACTCTGTTTTCTCAGAGCATCTTCATGATTCTTCTCCAAGCTGCAACAAGAGCAGGTCACTAAAGACTTTAGACATGAAACACTAATATATAACTAGCAGTGTTAGTTTGGTGTTGGTGTAATTAGCTAGTATGTTTCTAACAGCAAGCCAGGAAGTACTGATTTGGTTGGAATCCTCGCTGGGTGCCGTGGCGGAGTTTATTCTCGTGATGTGATTTTTAATGCTTTTTCTATATCCTGTCTTTAATCTAATGCTAAAGAATGTTCATAAAATTATCTTCCCTGATTCATAAGTGTAAGCTGTGACCAACCCAGACATTCAGTAAGACGCAATGAAGGGGGTTGCAGAAAAAATGTTATTTTATTTTTATTTTTTTGTAAAAAGCATAATACAAAAGAAGAAGGAAGTGACACTCAAACTTCTACCATTATAATAGAGACTACTTCTGTAGCCAGAACTTCTACCTATGTTGATATACATGAATGTACGACTACCTAACTCCTTTTATGAGAGCCAGGTGAGCAAACCTACTGAAGTTTTACAGTATTCAGTTATTTACAAGTCTTAGGTTCAATTTCATATCATCATCATCAGAAACAGTATTATAATTATCATTATTATAGTTTAGAGGCATAACAACACATGTAGGTCAATTGGATGTCAGGTTTTGGGCAGTCGAAAGACACCTATTGGAGGGGTAATCGATACACTTGTCTTTGTAAACTATCTGACCCAGGTGGCCGACCTTTATAGTAGAGATTCACTTTGTGGCAAACATGCTGAATGTCTTAAAGTTGGCCTATTCCAGCACTCTCTGACACAATTCCCAAATACAAAAGGAAGAAGATTTAGAGGTGCATGGTATTCACAATTTAAGTGGCTTACGTAAAGTGTGTATGATGACAAAGCTTTTTGTTTTCCAAGTCATGTTATTTGGTAGTAGTGGTTGTTATGATGAAACATTTATTACGAACAGATTTAAAAATGGGGGAAAATATAGCTTAATGTTTTCAAGAACATGAACATACCTCTTCTCAGGTTAGTACTTTACAATGCTGGCAAGAGGGTCTTAAATATAGTGTAGCAGATATGATTTTTTTCAACCATAGAGCATAAGTGTGCAGGGAGGAGGAGGGGACGGAAAAAATGTATCTTAAGGTGTTTTTTAAACTTTACTCCCTGATCTTATTTTCATCTATAAAGGATTTCCCAGCTTCAACAGCTTTCCAGTTTAAATGATTTATTTCAAGAATGTTTTGTTATCGGTTTCTTTAGTTACCAGGAAGCATGGGATGGTTATCATAACTCATAGCTTCAACAATCTTTATACTATTTTTTTAATATGATAAAATCCCGAATTGTAGAAGTAATAAAATGTTATCTGAGCAAAAGCCCAGTCTTACTTTGAGAAGATCAAGAAGAAATATGTGGATGAACCATGAAACCCCTTTGACCGTATCAGATTGGGTTTGGTCCTATACTCAGTCATGATAGCGATATAATAAGGCAGGCCTTTGGCATGTTGTCTGGGGATCCCCTTTTAGTTGTTTGTTGTAACAAGCAGGGGGTGTGAGGAGTTATTTTAAATACCGCCCTGTAGGAATAACTGATTATAAGCAGCTTTATCTACCTATTTGTTTCTAAAGAAAATAATAGATGTGTACTTCAAGGAAAATTATTATTTGCATGGATAAGATAAGACGCCCCATTATGTATAAATCACCATAAAATGGCCATAAATGACTTTGTTTAATTGCAAAAATATATATCCTAAGTTATATAGTAACTAGTGTTTAACTTTGCTTTTAGTCTATCATTTTGCCAGCTGTTGTCAGAATTTTTACTTTCTCACTATCTTACAGGTAGAGAAAGTATTGTGATCGTCAAAAAAATCTAACTCAAGATTTTGATGAATTTCGACGATTCATGACCCCCTGAATCCAATGAAGTGGTTTTGTAATTTACGTCCATCTGTCTGTACCTTGGACTAGAGCTTAAACTATTTAACAATCGGGCTAAAGCTTGGTATCTAGGGTTTTCATAGTGTTGCTCTAAGGCATTTTTTAAATTGGATATATAACACTAAAATTAAGGGTAATTTACTTAAGGGCAAAAAGAGAAAAAATCAATTTTCTCAAAATCGGCTCTAACGATTTTGATTAAATTTCTTTTCTAAGAATTGATCAATATTATAAACAAAATGGCTACTCTCATTTTTCGCCTGTAAAATTAGATCCCCACACCAGGTTATGTGCGTTAAAATCCCCAAGAAAAAATAGGGGGCGGGAAGTTGTATAAATATGGCCTCTGGGGTCCTCTTTGAAACACGTTCACTTGGTGGAGGTAGGTGGAGCACACTGTCACTTTCATAGCAAGGGAGATTCAGACAGCGATCATTTGGAGATAAGATATAATATTAATATGTTTGTGATATATGTTGCTTCGTGCGAGTGTAGCCGCACGTGCGCTAGCCCGATCAAAGAATGGCTTGTCGGTACGATATACATCGTACCCACAAAGCATCGGATTGTCAGTACGGCAGAAGTGGGTTTCCTGCAAACACAAGATGGGAGGATCCAGGGAAGAAATTAGTAGTTTAATTTCCTCTACACGAGCATAGAAACCCCTACCATTTAATTGTAGTAGCGACATTATGTCTAAATATAGATTTATTCATCCACGCAATCCATGGCGCTATCTTTTGA
>CABFVZ010003968.1:0-18328 GCA_902151445.1 Timema monikensis | reverse complement strand
CCCCCGGGGGGGTTTCACGAGGAAAGCTCCTTGATGGTACGGGTGGGAGAGACGACCCCGGTGGCAGTTTCACCTCCTTTATCAATTTCGGCGCCAACTTAATTGGCGCGTTTTCACAACATATGTCTCAATCAGAGACCAATGGCACAGATCGCGTTGACGTCTTAGCGAGATTAACTGCGCAATGGCAGTTGGGGCAGTTGATGTTCTGTCTGACAATCTGACTGTAAGAGGTCTGTAATACAGGGGCTTGGCTAGATACGTATTCTTTGCATGCTTGATTGTATGGGATCTTCTTTTCAGTTTGTATTTCCAGCACTTTTCTCTCCCTCTTCCATTTCGGACAGGCCCGAGACCAAGCATACTGCGAAACCTTGCAGTTAACTCAGAACTTAGGAGACTCACGCGGTGATTTGTGAGCCTCCTGTCTGCCATCTACACAGGTTGGTTTACCACGGCATCGCAGCTTAGTATGCCCAAATTTCTGGCACTGAAAACAGCGCCGAGGGTTAGGGACATACGGCCGGACCCTGAGCAAGTGGAAACCCACTCGGACCTCCTTTTAGAAGGATTGGAGTCGCAAAGGTGAGGGTATGCCTATCAGTCTTTAATTTCACTACCGTTATTTTTCGCTAATATACGGTATACTTCGGTGACATTATGAGGGGCTAGCTCCTTACGGATTTCTTCAATGCTCGCGCAGTCGAGGTCGTAGCAAGTGACCACGCCCCTGTAAACATTGAGGAACATGTGGGGTTTCATCTTCACCTGTATACGGGACGTATTGTTCAACGGTACTTCTTTAAGAGCCAAGATGTTGCCTGATTAGATGTCGGTCGTTGTCTGAATGAGAATGGTGCCGTCACGCAGTTTTCTTATAGCGACACTTGACTTGGCTGCACCATTTATCGCTCTTTCGAGGATAAATGGGCTCACCTGTTTCATGTTCTCGCCATCGTCTGCTCGAGACATTACTAGGAAGCGGGGCTGAGGCCTTACCACCTCCTGGACTTTTTCCATTAAAGGCCTGGACGGCCTTGCCCGTTTCCGCCTATTATCAATATTACGACCCTGCGAGGGGCCGGGCAGTGAGTTGCCAGCAGAATTTGGCAGTACGGTGCTAGCGGACAGTAAGGTGGAGGTGGCCATGCCTTTTTGGGGGACAACCTGCACAATACTAGGATCGTAGACCCAGGGTGATCCAAGTTGGTTCTACCACATGTGGACCTGTTAACCCTCCCAACGGGAAACCCCACACGACGCTATACATGACAACCTTCGCATGTGGCATCGCCAGGAGAGAGGTCGTCGCAGCAAATGGGTGTAGTAAAGTGCCAATTTTACATCCGTGCCTTCATAAACGCAACCGGTCTTTTTTCAAATTAGGGTACCCAGTTATTGTCATCCCTGAGGCCCTTCTACTAAGATATTACAACCGGCGCACTTCCATACAGGATATCAATTGCAGAGGTATCCAGTAATTGCCCGGGAAGAGCCGGGTTAGTAGCCAAGGTCATCAACGGAGAGACCTAAATGCTTCCGTGCAGGTCTAGACGGCAGGGGAAATGAAGAAATAGGTAAGGAAAGCGAAAGAGAAGGGAGAAGAAGGGAAAAAAACAGAGAAGGAAGAAGAAAAGGAGGTGAAAGTAAAGATATAGGATAAATTTGTCCTGCACGAGGTACGTCCTACACAGAAGCCTCCCCTTAAGTCGCCTATTACTACAAGCAGGGGTTACTGCGGGACTATTTTAAGCCCCGTCCCGTAGGGGGAGTTAAAAGTAGTTTAATAAATATCTAAAAGAGAAAAAAATACAATTTCTCAAAATCGGTGCTAACGGTTTTGACTAAAATTCGTATCTAGGCGTTTATTAAGATTATAAATAAAATGGCTATTTTCATTTTCCTATGGAAATAATTTTGGGTACTTTACGGAAGCGGAAATGTACTTGTCTCCGCAATTATTTAAGATACTAAATAACTTATCATTGGAAAATTGTAGTACTATTAATATAAAATAAAATTATTTGAAATATATCTTTATAAAACCAATAATTTCGGAGATATTGACAAATATATCAATACAACTTTGTGAGCTTTAGTTGTATAGAGATACTACAAGTTTTAAGGCAATAATTCTCTAATTCCATAGAGTAAATAGATAAGTCTCTCAAAAAGTGTGTTCTTTTATATTTAGCCTCTTAGGGTAAATGTTTGTACATCAATGATCTATCTCTATCATTTTATACACAATAGTCAATATTTACCTTTTTATTGGTCTAAATTTAATAAATAGGGACTTAAATAAAAATGCGTTATGTGCAATCCTTAATAAAATGTCACAAATTTTAATTGGAAGTAAAATTTTTAGTACGAAGTATTGACCCTTGTGGACCTAATATAAGCTTTTTTTCTGTTCAAATATACTAATGAGGACTTTAATTCTTTAAAAAGAAAATCATCAAATTTAAATCCGGTAGTCAAAAAATGTTTAACGTACGTATAACCCAATTTTTTCTTGGGTTTGCTAGTTAATATTATTTATTTATATTTATATTACGAGTTTTGAGTAAATATCTCCATTTTTAAACAAACAAAGCGATGAAAAGTCCGTGCTTAGTTCCGTACCATTTATTTGAAATATAGAGAGAGTAATAATACTTACCGCAACTTTAGATCACAAAGACAATCGGCCCTTCTCTTTGCTTCCTCCTCCCTAGTTGCTCGAACTGCCAAGTTGAGCTGCCTTTTATATCCTCTAACGGCACTTCGCTCATTTTCAAGGGCTTGGTGGAGGTTCACAATTTCCATCTTCATGGTGTCGAGAAGCCGAGCCGCCATGTGGTCAGGGTTATGTCGTTTTGTCGTGTTATTCGAAGGGGTCGTCATGTTGGTGGGGGTCGCTTGGATGCTGCTAAGAGTCGTTAAAAATGACAAACGAACTTTCCAGGTCCAGAGGGAATTTTAGTCTCTAAAAACACAAAAATACAACATAAAATATAAATCTTTTTTTTACAGTTCATTGGTTTTAAATTAACTATGAGAGATTTAGTTTTTAATGTCATGAGTAAAAAGTGATAACTTTTTTAAAAATTAAAATAGAGGAGACCAGTCAATAGTGGCCCCACGGGGCATAGTGGTAACACCTGTTTAATTTATATATTAATGCTGCTACCTAATCAGCTTCCACTTTGTTGTCATTCGGCTTGTATAACAGTTACTAAATATTTGTTGCTGCGGCACAAAGAAAATTTGTTTTGCAAGTAGACGGCTTTCTGTAGTTTTTATTGAAAAACATTTATTTAGACAAAATAAATTAAATATTTCTTCATTACAAACAGAGTTTAATTTTCTTCACATGGTAATATTAACAGTTAATAAATATTTGTCATGAGAATGACGGAATTATCTAACAAACTTTTTAAATGAAAAAACAAAGTTGTCATTAAATTCCAGGATACTCTTGAAAGATATTACCAAAATGTTGAGGTCAACAACAGCATGTAAAGAAAATTAAATTTTATGTTTGTATTCAAGCAATATTTTATTTAATTTGTCCAAAACAATATTTTGCCATAAAAACTTTAAAAAAAAACGCTGGCTTTTTCTCACGTCCCCTTCTATTGCACCTTAAGGTGAAAATATTACTTAGCATAGTATTATGGTCAAGAGCTCATATGCTGTTTTAATAATTTGGTTGTAACACTAAAATTTAAAATAATATATAAGTAGCATTATTTTGTAAAGCCAAGATAGCTCCCTTATGATATGTAATTGTTTTGTATTTTAAAATATGTTGTGGAACATGTGGTTGGTTACTTTCACTTCACCCCAGGTACGAATAAAATGAAGTGTATGCTACAATATTAGTTTATATTTGTTTAGAATCATCAAGAATGGCTCGTAAGCAGAAGTGAAATATTATTCAACAAAGCTGGAGTCAAACAAAAAAATAAACAAGTTATTTCTGCCGTCCGTAATTGGGAAATGGGATTTAAAAGGGCAAGTAAACTATTTGGCATTTAATGACCAAATCTAAAGATACGTGTAAAAATATCAATTTGGATGGAGCTGAAGAAAATAACGTTTTTGCTTCAATATGTCTTTCTTATATTTAATCCTGAAAGGAAGAATGACCTGGTTCAATATGTAATGAAGATGGAAAATATGTTATATGGCAGGGATGGGCAAACTACAGCCCACAGGTGTGTTCAAACCGGCCCATGGAATACATAATTAAAATGTGTTTCGGTGTGTTCCATGTTTCCTCCCTGACCCTTAATATTTCCAAACTTGATAAATTATGCCCAAAAACCCATCATAATGTTTGCACATCCTTATATTAATTAAGTCAATTAATATCGCCACACCTACATTTTCCCGATCAGAGAATGGCTTGTTGGCACGTAGAATAGTAATATAATTTTCTCTGCACGTGCATGAAACCTCTACAATTCCATTTTATTATCGACGTTATTTATTAATATAAAATTTAATCGTCCACAGATGCTGACGACTGGACTGCTACGAAAAGCACCAGTAGCCAGTCGAATGCCAGCATGATGAACACTATCCAGAATCTTTAACGTCAACATGCCCAACCTGAATACACCCTGAGAGTTCTGTCTGGGCTCAGAGATGATCGTGAATTAAGAGATGTAGGGGCACAGAAAGTATTTGTCCTAAACATTCATAATGAAATCACCCTTGGGGCGGAGGAAGGAGGAATGTCATTCAGGATCCCCTCCCTACCACATATAGAGCTTAGAGGGGACCTAGTGGTTTTTCACCAGTTCCCTGGGTCACCTCTAGTAATAACCTATCAGATGCTGGTCAATGTGTTGGATAAATAGAAGCAATATTATCTTGTCTGTTTTACATCAAGAATACAGAAAAAACTTACAAACGTGAAGGAAGGAACTCACTCCAGCTGTTCAGAGATATATATATATACACTCCATCTGTGAGAAGACCTATGGGGCATTCGGGAATGAGGCAATACGCTTGTTTAAAAACCTTGTGGCACTATTCGTGGGGGTCACTCTGAAGGCCTGTGATCCAAACATGAACGACCACACGTTCCTTGATCAAGTGGAAAATGCCATACTGGACAGGAGTCCGGCCCTACAGCCAGTCCTAGCGGAACTGTGTGAAGTTGCCACCACCTACCTGACCACACATCGGCTGGACGGGGACCCCTATTTACTGGAGCAGTATGGCCAGGAGAAATTCCACAACTACCCCATCGTGTCAGGAGTGGAAGGGCTTAAAAAGGTGTATAAATATGGGACCACCTACAGACCGATTAGTGAACAGGCGGTGTATTCCCCTGGTGCACTTTTTAAGAAAGAATATTTTGTTGCGTACTATGATAAACATGGAATACTCCCCAAAGTCATTGAGTTGATTAGGGTGGACCCTCGCATCAGGGCTTTGATTCGTCAAGGGCGTCCGGGGTCCATCAGGGAATGTTGGAGAATTCCAAACTCCGCCTGGGGACAACTGGAATTTGCCCAAAATCATGAGTTTAATTATCACCCGCAAGTGAGTGACCTGATGGATGACAAATCCATAACACCCCACTTGGACAAGATATACCAGCTGGAGCTGCAGATGCTCTAGATTTACTCCATATCCAATGCCCCCCAACCCGAGCAGACCAGATTAATTATGGAAATACTAAACCGAGTGGTTATTGACATCAGAGGATATTACAACACTGTTGAAAGACAAGGGCGTATACCAAAGAACTGGGCTGTCATCCAGTTAATGGCCAAGGAAGGAGAGTTGAAGATTGAGGCTAGAGTATTTTCCATCCTAACCTTCAAGTGTCGCATGATGGCCTCCACATGCGAGTGGAATCTGGGCGAGCAGGTCCTTCCACTCTTCTCTCAGCAATCTGTGACTCTCAGTGGGTCAGACCTACGAAAGAAAATGGATATGCTCTCCACACTTCCGGAAACCGAATCAGAGGTGTGGATTAGAATCAACATGGACTTGGAACAGTGGAACTACACATTTAGGACGTACCAGCAATCATCGGTCATCAGTGTACTATGCGACATTTTGGGGTTCACCCACTTCAGTTACCTGACACAGAATTTCAAGGATGCTCTACTAGTGACAACGAATAAATACATGCCCCCTGGGTCAGCCGACGGGTTTACAAGATAGGACGAGCATGCAGGGGGAAATCAAGGGATCCTTCAAAAGCTATGGACTCTGATCACTATCCTAGTTATCCGAAAGGCCATGCATCAGGTCGACTACGAGCACAGGCTGACCGGGTCCGGGGACAATCAAATACTATTTGTCGACTTGGAGAAGGGACCCGGCCTACACCGGACCATTCAAGAGATCAAGCTCAGATTGTCAGAGGCCTTCAATGATGTTGGGCTTGCACTAAATCTAGAAGAAACATGGCATTCAAGCGAGTTGACCTGCTATCAGAGGGCATATTATCTGTGGAGGGTCAAAGTCCCCGTAGGTCCTAAGAAATCAGGGAGAGCGTTTGCGGGGGTTGGGGATGTGAGCTGCGGGCTCAATTCTATTGTAAATACAGCTATCAATGGAGGGGTTGGGCTCACTGAGCAGCAGTCAGACCCCATCATCGGGCCAGGCTTCTCCTATGTAGAGATATTGATCACATTGCTGTGTGTTTCCATCTTTGGCAAGTGGACCCCAGTGGACAAGGACAGATTGGTAATCTTCACTTTCTTATCTGCAGATTCAGGGTTCTTGCCAATACAACAGTTGGCTGGGTTCATGTATGCGGGGCATCAGGACATCCTAAGTGAATCATTAGACCTGCTACATTACGTGTGGAACACCAGACCCTCATATAGACCATTGATCAGTGGGGCGGTCCAGGTCTCCAAGGGCAACCTTGGCATGCAATCGGACCTGCAACTAGTGTTGGAGCCTACAGCATTGAACATCAGCTGACCTCGCCTGCCTGAAGCTCTTTTTCGGGATAAGTTAGAGAATATCCTGACCCAGTCACGGCGTGTCCGTATGTCCAGCTAGCCAGAATTTTTCAGAGCTGCTAACGTGCTGATCAGGAGGCCTTAGCACGAGAACTGCTCCGAATACAACCCATCAACACCTCTCTCATTCATTCGCTATGGAATTTGGAGTGATGGAATGGAGTATTTTAGTTCCTCTCCTTAAGATACTTACGCCTTTAGGCTGGATTGAAGATGCGACTACATGTTTCGGCTTAAATCATCCATCATCAGGTCTAAGTATTGGGTTTGTATGTTATTCCCATTGTGAAACACAGATCAATAGGCTAAAATACTACATTAAGGAACGTCTTTGTGTCATCCTTCAGTAACAGTATTTTATGTTTTTAGTTTATTTTATGATCTTGAACACTTCTCTATTTAAATAAACCTCTCTAATGCTTTAAGACCACTAAACATGTTTTACTTTATATCTGTGTTTTATAATTTTTAAGGTTGGTTGAACCTATGTGCACCTTCTATCACAGATAAACTATTTTTATTATAATTATTAATTATTTCAACCTAGAAGCCTTAGGGAATTTTTATACTTTATAGTTTTAATGTGTATATTAAAATTAATTTTTAAAGTTTTTTTGGAATTAACATATATATATATATATATATATGTGTGTGTGTGTTTCTTCCACTATTTTGTAATGGTGTAATTTATATTTCCTCATATCATCTAACTGTAATGTTAATCTCCAGTGTTTTAACTTTTATTAGGCTTTAAATAATATTTTGTCATAGGACTACTGTATTTATTCATATTGACTGGTCCTCAATCATTAATTTTTCTTAGTAATTTCCCTGGAATTATATTCCTTGGTTGTTTTGGTATTCTTAAAGCTTTTTTCAACTTATGATCTTTCTAAACACTTCCTCTGTCAATTTAGTATATTAATGTCCTTTAACATCTAAGTATTTAACTGGTTTCTAGTAACCTCAATTCGCAAAGTACGTTCCTTTCTAATATATAAAAATTAAGTTGATAGGATTTGCTGTTTGATAATATTTTTCTAATTGATTTATGAAGTGTAGAATAGAATTGATTAAAAATACAATGAAAATTAGAAATGTTTGAATAAATGAACGATATAAAATGATTTGTAAAGATTGACTGTGTTTTGAAAATTGAAAATATGGAATTTACTATTTTTAAAGTTATCAGAATCAATACTATATGAATTGGGTGGGTTTCAGGTAAATTAAAATATGGATGTAACAGTTATGTTCTCATATTTGTTTTGTTATCTATTATTATCAATATAAGTTTGGTGTCAAGTTTTTAACAAGAACTATTTTTACACATACAAAACCAAATTTCATCACACCTGAATTTTATTACCCAAAGTATTTGAAAAGCCATTCCCCTTGCTTGTCTCTAGTCTATGTTCCTATTAATTTTGATCATTTTAATAAGTGAGAGGCATTTACTTTTAAATTAATTTCCATAAAAATCCATGTCATTTATATGTTTGTATTTAAAATAATATGTAAAACATAGGAGTATTTTAATAACACCAGTTTTATGTAATCATTAATGTGTCTCCGAATTTTGAATGTAATTCCCCTGTAAAACTTTGTAGTTTCTTTTTTAATCTAACAGGGTTTCAATAATACATTCACAAATGTGGTATGGTATTTCAAAGCTAGATGGTATCAGCATTATTCTTTGTTGTTGTGAGCATAATTGACATCTGAAGAGATGTTTTATACAAAAACCTAACCTTAAATTAATCATTCCCCTGTCAACAAGCTGGTTAGTCTAATAGTGGTAAAGACCGGGGGATGACTATTTCTTCAAACATACATTTAATAAAAGAATAATCAATGCTATTTCCAGAATTGGTACGTTTAGTTTAAGTAAAATTGTGGTTTGTGTTTATTTAAAAAAAAATCAGTCAATAACAAATCAATTGTTATCATTTTCATCCTCCTGTAAGTGCTGACCATAATGGATTGTGCGCCCAAACATTAATGATCGTGACACCTGTCAGTGTATTGTACATTGTGCATTTTGCATGCCAACAGAGAGCTACTTGTTCAAGCACCATATTAATATGATTTTTTAAAACAGCAGACAAGTAAGGCTATTTCGGAGGAAATATGTTGTGACAAAAATGTGGAAAAATATATCTACAAATCATGTGAAAAATGAAAAAATGTAATGGATACTTACAAACAATTTGATGAAAATTGCCAAATAAATTTTAAGCATTGGATTGTTGTTAAAATAAAAGATTGGTTTGATAACAAATTGAACCAAAATAAGATAACACAAAACGTTATCAAATTGCCTAATGCTCTAGTTCCACTTCCTGTCACTAAATTTGAAGATAGTATTTACAATATTCTAAATCACATATACAATATTGTGCATTATTATAAAGCAATAAAAATCTTAAACAGTTCATGGATGATACAGAAGCTTTAGTTCATATGGACTATTGGGGAAATTATTGTTGCAGGCTCAACGAAGAGGTACAGTCTTTCCACTTCGGAGGGTCTCGCCAATACATTTCTATCTCTAAGACAAAGAGGGTAAGTTTCGACAGGAGTCAAGGCCAAGTCCCTTGTGTTGTCTGGAGTGGATCGAAGCCTGGGATCACACAGGTCGCCAAGATGGCGGCACGCATGAATTCCAAGCTACTTGTGAAGGACGCAAGGTCGTAGCCAGCCAATAATTTCAAAAAGGGGGAGGAGGGGGGTTAGTGGGCATATTCCCCAATTGCCAGAGGCTAGAAAAAGTTCTAAATGATAAACAGTTATGGCAGCATAATCCCCTGACTACCGAAGTCTAGTAAAAATTCTAAATAATAAACACCACTACAAGCTATCTGAAGTGTTTTTATGGCAACATAACCCTCTAACTGCTGAAGGAGAGGGCTAATTCTAAATATTAAACACCTCTAAAAGCTATCTAATATTTTTTTTATGGTAATAATGTGTTTTCCCAGTCATAGTACGCAGACTCTTCAGCCAATGGACCGCTCATTCGTTGGTCCGTTTAATGTTTAATACATCAACGAGGCAAAAGTGTGGATGCAGACAAGGACAGATATTAGGCTGAATATCTAATTGTCAAAGCCTGGGAGAAGGCAGCATCAGTTAGTAATGGAGTGGTGGGATTTAAGGCAACAGGAATATTTCCTCCGAACCCAAACATCATTCCAGAATATTTTTTTAAAATGAAATATCCTATGTATCTGTTGCTACATCAGCAACTATAGCACCATTTCCAACTGGTAGTCCTGTCGCAGTAGCATCCACATCCACATCCCATTCCTCAACCTTACCTGCTGACGTTGCGTCCACATTTCGTGCAATAACACCACCCCCTTCAGTTCCTTCCACATTGAATTTCCACAACTTTACCTACTGATAACGATTCCAACCAAGCCCCCACATATCATCTACATGTCAGTACAGTGTCAACTATCACTGTTTCACATAGTAAAAGGTGGAAACAATCTGCAGCAATTTTGACTTAGCCACAACACATTTTCAAGTGCAAATCTTCGAACGAAAAGAAGCAGATGAAACTAGCAAGTAAACTCAACATGTTGATAATCCTGACACTCAACCAGCGAGAAGTGAAACTGAGAGTTAACCGAACAGATAAACTTGCCGAGGTTGAACAGGAAAGGGATGTTGATAATCCTTATACAAAAGAAACACCAGCGACAAGTTAAACTGATGTGAACTCCAATAATTTTACTGAATGTTGGGAAAAATTACTACACGACCAAGTAAAAAGCAAACTGGATTCAGCGCCAGGTATATCGTAATTGGCTCCATGAATCATGTACGTTGTATAGGTCTATGTTTAGCACTCGCGGTAGAGAGAGGATGAGGCAGGAAGTGCAGAAACTAAAATAATGCTAAGTGAAGCATCTCTCTTCAATGACGTGACATCCCTCCCTTACCTTAAGGGTGATACACCTAAAAAAATAACTATTTTTGTTTTGTGTTGCTGAATTTAACTGGGATATCCTTCTGTATTTTTTTTTATTATTACTAGACCATGTAAAAGTGTATTTGAATTATTATAATTTAATATATGCATGTATGCAATTTCCTCGTAAAGTGAAAAGATGTTTCCCATATAGTGATCTATTATAGTTTAATAAAATAATTTTACATTATTTTCGATTTTTTTTAGTGTGTGGCATCTCTCCCGTAATTACCTTACACTTATGTTAAGACAAAACAAACATATCAACATATAATAAGTTAAAATAACAAAATAAATATTAAAGTTTACTAAAATAAATAAAGCTAACCTCAATAAGAGTGAACTCAAATGGAATTTAAAAGATTCACCTGTCGTATAAAACTGAGTAAATATATGATTCCATCCGCGCTATCACATAATAAAAAAACGTAGGTCACCTTTAAAATCAAGAACCGGGCGAAGAGAGGCGTATTTGCGACACTCCACCAAAATGTGGTGCACACTAAGGGGAGCATCGCAAAACTCACACACTGGAGGTGGATCTCCTCTTAATAAAAACCATTATTCAGGAATGTAATCGTGACACACCGTTCCTTATGGACTGCAGCTTGTTCTGAGCAGGGACCGAAACCCACCGCTCGTGCCAGGTGCGTAAGACCCCACGCCAGACATAGCCCAAAACCCACAAGTGTCAAAGACTGAGAGCATCAAGAATCCAAACAGCCTTGTACTTCACCATTTAGTTTCATACATGACACGTCCAAAATTAATTAAACCCCAATTTGTTACCTAAATAAAGCCGCGTGAAAAAAAAAAGTCTTATAAAAGTGTATGAAATCACGCCATAATCTGCATTAATGAGTGTATATCACACTTACCATTAAAATTGTGATGGTTAGTAAAACACAGTGGTATGTTTGTCAGGTAACCCTTTAAATATTTTGCGTACCCCTAAGGGTACACGTACCAAAGTTTGGGAAACTCAGTAACAGTGGGATGTGTATGAATTTCAAACAAATTTTAAAATAATAATAATAAAAATATCTCGAGGTATTATTAAATAAATGTTAATGACAAGTGACATACCCTTCTGACACAAGACCGGGCCGGTCATGATATATCCCATGTCGGTAAAACACACGCACGCACATGGTAAAAGAGATGACAGTTGAAGGGAGACTGGAACCGTGGAGGTCCTAGGACAAGCCGCTGACAATGGCAGGAAACCCGCCAATTCCAATTATTATGTGACGTCACAAGACACAACTAACTAGACTGCCACTACCCACCCGAAGTAAATTATAGGACAGTTCCAAATGGATACAGTCAGATTTTTTTTATAAATGGCCTTTAAGAAAATACAAACTTATTTTTTGCGGCTGAAATTGATAGTTGTTTAGTATCGTATTATTGTTATTGTAGATGTATTGTTAAAAGCTATCAAAAGTGACATCTGCTGATCACGTGACTTGATGTATAGATACGGGAAAATAGATCTAGTAACTTCTTTAGCTGTTAAATAAGGAAGGCCTTTCTGTAAAAACTGAACTGTACGTTGACTAGTTGCTGTGAAGGAGACATTATTACCGACAAGAATGCAACAGAGATAACGTGTCTCCTCTTTAAAATGAAAATACTTAAGAAAATTACTTAAGGTATGTATCGATCCTTAGAATAAAAATCTTTATTATAATTTTTATCTAATCAATTTTATCCCTATCACTATACACAAAAAATAAAAAAAATAAAAATTTTAAGAAAAAATATTCAAATATTGCCATTTTTGAATTTTTTAAAGATTTATTTTCAATTACTTTTAATTTATTAAACAAAGTGGTCTCTTTCTAAGCCGACGTGTTGTAACATAGGCCAAAAAAAAAGGATATGTAGGATTTGTTGCCTAATATTTCACCTGTATTCCATCACTTTTATAAACCCCTTCCACGAAAGTCTACACCTGACAGTGAAGATGAAATTGAAGGATTATTTTATGTTTAGAATTTCGGAAACAAAAATTGTTTTGTGTTCTTTGTCTATGTAGAATATAAATAAAAGTGTATTTCTTAATTAATAATATATTCTAATAATTGAAACAATAATATTGCTGTTTATTTCATTTTTAATTAAACCTTTATTTTTTCGTTCTTGCTATGTGCCAGATGCTCAAGAGTTTTCAGAGACCACGTGAACAAAGTCCTAAATTTTTGCTTTTTTACTAAAAAAAAATCTTATGTTAAAATAATCCTATGGCTATTTGGTATACGCAGGTATGTCACTTTCTGGGCATATTGTGTTTATGCCAGGGATATGTCAACAAGTGGATGTTCTTTAATGTGGCATAAGAAGATATGTCAATTTAACCAAATACATTTATGTTATTTGGGATGGTAATTCCAAACATGTCAAATGCAGCTATAAAGTTATTTTCCAGAAGCAGGTATGTCTGACATACCAGTTTTTGGCCGCTAACATAGTTAGAAATTAAATGATATATCAGACACGTCTGCTTACAAAAGATCTAGGAGATATATTGACCTTGATTATATGTTTGACCAGTGGTGCTGTTGCAGTTTTAAACTTACACTAAATATCAACTTTTCATTAAAATCTGATATTTTGTTATCATAATGTTGGTGACTTTTATTGTTTGTGCAAAATATTTTGTTTTCAATCGTTGGTGGTAAATATTATTGAGTATTATTAAGTAATTAAATTGAATAATGAGTAAAAGAGCTAGAACATTACAAATTATCAGCAATGCCAAAACTATTATGGAGGTAGAAGATAACGTAAATAAGAAGAGGTTAGAAGAAGGTAGGTTTTGTCATCACATTTTATATTGGACATTTTATTTTTATTGGTATTAATTGCTATCAAAATGTGATTAAAAAAATTAACATTATATTTTTGTTTATGTGTATTTTTTAAATAAATTTAAGATACTATGTTTTTGGCATTATATTACTTTGTAAATTGCTCAGCTAGGTCTGCGTAGTTAATATAGACCAAATGCACATGATTAAGGCAGAGTTTATAAGTTTAAGTTATCGTAAAATGGGGTGAAAAGAAACAGCATGGTGAATAGAAACAAAACTTCGGAAAAAAATAAAAGTAATATTAAAAATATACTATTAAAACTACATTTTTTCCCTCCCTAGGGTTGCTTATGGTTATTGTAAGGGAATTGACTTGTTTTTAGGCTGGTAACATTGTTTTTGTTGAACAGCTGATTAATAGTATTGAGATGCCTTTTTCTTTTCATTCATCCATAGAAAAAAACTTTGCATGTGCAGATTTCAATTTGGAAGACATTTCACAGTACTCACAAGTAAGTTTTTTAACTATTCATTGCTTTAATACACCTAGTTGGATTTTTCGCTTAAGTTTAAGGTTTTCCCATAGTTCTGGTGTTTGTAATAGAGACTATAATTTTTTAGGTTGTGGGGTGAATAGAAACATAAGTAAACATTGTTTCTATTCACCCCATTTATTAATTTATTTATTCAAAGATAAATCTATCGAGTTATAAAGCCAATATTTATAATTCTTTCAGTACCTCTGGGTAATTATGATTGTTGCAGGTAGTCAAGATGCCAAGAGAGTATAAATCTAAAACCCAGAAGCCTTACAAAAAACATGACCTGGCAGAATTGAAGAAAGCGGCTGAGGACGTTTAAAATAATGTGCTAACATTGAGGAAGGCTGCAGAGAAGTATGGAATACACTATTCGGTTATATATCACCACTTGAAAGCTCAGGGAGGACAGACTTTGTTGTCTAAAAGTGAAGAGCAAATTCTTGTAGATAGATTGAAAACTTGTGCAGAATGGGGCTATCCTGTAGACATGTTAACACTAAGAATGAGTGTAAAGGAGTTTTTAGACAGAAAAGGAAAACAAGTTTTGAGATTTAAAAATAACTTACCAGGAAAAGAATTTATCTATTCATTTTTAAAACGTCACAGACAAGATTTATCTTATGGAATGTGCCAAAACATTAAGAGAAATCGAGCTGCTGTCTCGCACGAAATCATCAATGATTATTTTAACAGGTTGCAAGAAGCGCTTGAGGGTGTGACACCTCAAAACATCGTGAATTTTAATGACGAGACAAACTTGTGTGATGACCCTGGCAAAAAGAAGGTTATTACCAGACGAGGCTGATGAATAGCACAAAGGCATCTACCTCTGTAATGTTTAGCGCTGCAGGGGACAGTACAATATTACCTCCATATGTAGTATATAAGGCTCTACCCTTTTCATGTACAACTCATGGTCTGAAAATGGGCCTAAAAATACCAGGTATAATCGTACAAAATCGCGATGGTTTGACAGCTTTTGTTTCGAGGACTGGATTAAGACAGTCGCCATCCCTTACTTGAAGAAGCAAACAGGAAAGAAGATATTGGTTGGGGATAATCTCGCCTCGCATTTGACGCTGGAGGTTATCAGAATGAGTTCTGAAAATGACATCAATTTGATTTCTCTTCCTGCCAACTCAACTCATATTACGCAGCCTCTTGACGTAGCTTTTTTTAGACCATTGAAGATCAAATGGCGAAAAATTCTCGAGCAATGGAAGAGTGGACCAGGCAGAAATGAGATGACTTTGCCAAAAGATAGATTCCCTCGGCTTCTTAATCAACTAATGGAGAGCATCACTGAACAGGGGCCAAGCAATATCCGAGCAGGCTTCAAAAAATGTGGCATTGTGCCTTTGGATAGAGAACCAGTGTTACAAATGCTTCCTACGCCTCTTGATACTTCTAGGGAGAAAAATGATAGCACAGCGATAGATACGAGTTTTATTGAACTTCTGAAAAATATGAGATATGAAGGAGCAGGTGAATCAACACGAAAAAAGAGAATAATCAATGTTCTTCCTGGGAAAAGTGTTGCTGCACATGAATCAGATTCTTCAAAGTCTTCAGATGAAATGAGTCTGCAAGATTCAGATTCAGATCCACCTTCAGAGAGTAATGCTTCTGATAACGACTCCAGTGAAGAAGAGACTGCAGCTAGAAGCCAGATCAGGCCCGTGGCCACACATCAATCAGGAGTCTCTGGAATAGCTGCTAAACCAACTTCAGAAGTCATCACAACATTGTACCCTTTTCTGGTAAAGAAAGAAGACATACAGGAAGGGGATTGGCTATTAGTCAATTTTACTCTTTACACAAGTAATGCTGAAAGTTCATTTTCAAACAAAAAACCATATAAAGGAAAAGCGAGAGCACTCACAGAAAATGGAAATTTTGAGGGTGAATTTTACCGTCACAGAAGTTCGAGAGAATTCCCAGGACTTATTTATGGACTGCCAGATGTTCCAGACATAAGTGAATTTGACTACATAGTCAAGTTGGCGGAAAACTTAATCCACCTAAAGAATACAGAAGAGGCCTAAAAAAGCTTGACATTGATATTTGATAAGATTTATTCGAGTTTATATTCCTATACATAATTTGTTCTATTAATATTTTTGTTTATAAGGTAAAAATTTGTTTTTGAGTCAGTTTTTACATCCAAAGAATATATGTACACATACTGGCTGTTTCCAATCACCTTTTTGAAAGGAGAATAAAATAAAACATCTTATCTTATTGGATGTTTCTATTCACCACAATGGCAGGTGAATAGAAACAGGTTTTTTTAAAATTAAGCTCAGATCCATATTTTTGATAAAATAACTCGACATGGAAAGTAAAGGGTAGACCAAGACCCAGATTTTACGATATCTGGAATATTAATAGCATTTTTTCACTGACTGGTATAGAACCATTTATGTATGAAAGTGTTTCTATTTACCCCATTTTACGGTATCAGATAAGTTTTTGATCTCATTTTATTTCTAACTTTACAATTTTCATTGGCTTAAGATTATTCTTTTGAAATAAATTTTCAAGATAAACGAATTATGTTTGATAACACATTGTATTTTTTTAAAAGATATTGTGGTATACATAACAGGAATCTATTGGTAAAAATTAATTTTATCAAGTTTTTGATTTTGACAGTAAAACAGGATGAATAATTTGGGTGTCAGTGAAGTCACTTAATTTGTTGAAAGAAGAAAGAAATAAGCCACCATGATTTGATTGTTAGCCTGAGACCATCGACATTCATAGACCTACCTCTCTTACAGGATAGAAAAGAGAAAGATTTTTTTTTAAATTGTTGTCTACAGCTTTAGTGCGGCAAGAAGGTGTACAGTCCATATGATTCAGATAAAAGTGAAAGGACATGACAGAGTGAATATTTAGCTCTTCATGATCTGAGTTTGTTCATAATAATGATACATCAAGCGAAGATAAAGTACTATATAAAAAATGTACTAAAAATATCAGCATTAGGCCAGCTTTGTTTTACTTCGTGATAATAAATCTGCAAAAAATAATAAAACTCCTGAAACTGAAAATCAAGTCGGGCAAGAAGTAAATATAAAAACGATAGAACAGCTAAATTAATGAAAATGTGTATGCAGAAAATGAAGGATCAGACAAAGAAGGTGCAAATCAGGATACGTTATCTTGGCTATAAGGATCAAAGTGCTTCAAAAGAAAACCATCATACTGACAATGTAGCTAATGTAGAGATTATAAAGGAAATAAAAGTAATACATAAAAGATAGCTAGTGAGAAAGCGTAAGAGTAAAGGTGAAGAATATGAAACTATACGAGTTGTTTTAAGACAAGCCTAGATTATCAAATCCCTTGATAACGGTTGTCGCCTAAAGTGCTATGAACGGGTAGAGGAAGAAAATCAACGGCGAGTAATTAAATATTTCAATGAGATTGCTGAAAGAAATTATCAAATATTAGCTGACAGATTGAAATACAAAATAAAAAGGTTGATTGAAAGGAAAGGACGTGTAAAAACAGGTGAAATTAAAAACATACTGTTGTTTACAAAATGGTTGTTGATGGCAGGTCATAAATTATTATTATTATTATTGTTTAAAGGCCCATCGACACATCGAGGTCATTAGGGCCTTGAAATATATTATAAACATAATAAAATCCCCATAGAGGAAATAGATAAGACATTCACCATCTGAGACACTCCATAGGAGTGCTCAAATGGGCTCTTGGTATAAGTGTAGTAAGTATAAGTGATACACTTTTAAAAAAAACCACAAGTGTATCACTCCAATAAAAAGACAAAACAAACATATTAAAATATAACACGTTAAAATGACACAAAATGTTAAAATTAGATTACGTTAAAAAGACAAAACAACATGTTAAATTGTAATAAAACTGTTAAAAAGGATCTCAATATGAGATAATATCCAAAAGAGCCATTTTATAAAAGTGACTCAAATGGCATTAAAAAGATCCGCCTGGCGTATAAAACGGAGTAAACAAATA
>CABFVZ010003967.1:35773-60464 GCA_902151445.1 Timema monikensis | reverse complement strand
CAATTTTATCAATCAAAGTATTTATCAAAACTTTTTACTAATCGTTATATTGTGGCCGTTTTGGTAACATTAAATAAAGTATGGAATCAAACTATGGTAGCACAAAATTATATAGACAGTCATAGTAACTTTGAAGAAACAAATAGATTACCTTTTATAACTAAAATATGTCCACTGGATAAGATTTTATCAAATATCAGTTTTTTGTCTTTTGTCCACCCGGAAATAATATAAACAATTTTAAACCAGGATTGGGACCCTTAAATTAAATAAGTTTTTTTAACTCGGTGTTGTAAAAATAAAGTAAAAATCTTTTAGATTTAATTTATTATTTGCACTATGTCTGTGTAATATAATAATTAATCATTAATGAATTCATAATTAGCTCTTCACAGTAATAAAGATTCTGAAAAGAGGGAGACCTGCTTTATGTTACCATATAAAACCAATAAATGTGGGTAGCACTGCTGCCAAAATAATGTGTGGTGTGGTTAAATCTTTAACAGCTAATAAAAAAGTCAGTTTATTAATGAGACCATACATAATTAATTAGCTAAGTATGTAACGAATAATTGATTTTATTATCAGTACAAAAAAATAAAATTAATTTAGTTGGTAAAACTAATTGGACATTGCAAAACGACATAACCCCTCTCCCATCACTCCTTCCCTACAGGCAAGAAATAATTTAAGGACTTGAGGCATTCTCTAAATCTAGCCTTGGGCGTAGCCTAGGCAAACTATTCAGCAGTCATGTGTGGAGGTATAGCATACCGTGCGGGCTGTGACAATAAGTTGCTACCTTACAAACTCGACGGGGTGTATAATGTTCCATGGATAGATCATTTTTGTTTTGAGCCGTTGCTTCAATTGTCAATAACCAAACTGGAAATATTATTTTGACTTTATTTCCATTCACTCACATTAACAAAAATTTTGTACTCATTGACAGAGGAGCCAAGAAATTTCATAAATAACAAATATGTTTACTTAAAATATGTAGATAAGATATTTTCCTTCCATTGTGCAGCCTGGAATTTTAATTGGTAAGAGCCTCTTCTCACAATCTCATTGGCTAACAGGTTTACCTACTTTCCAGAAAACTGTAGGCCTCCAATTTCACAATTAAAAACACAATAGAACACATAGTCATGAAAATTTTGGGTTGTATTAGTCCTCTCCTTGTGTTTTTAATTGTGAATGTTGAGGTCTACAGTTTTTTGGTAAGTGAGTAGGCCTTGCCATTCTATATTCTTTTAAATGTTTAATTTATTGTTGCATGTGTGTTAACGCAGCACAAAACGTAACTTTTTTTTGTTTGCAAAGTGACTATAATTAACTGTGTTTCTGAAAAAGTAGCTCTAGCTGAGCCATTCTATAGAAACTTAATTCAAGTTCATAGTGAACTTTCATTTACCATTACTAGAACTGTGTATAGTCAAATCAATATACAAAGAAACTTAAGTCCAAAAAGTTACTTGATCTTTTGTCATGCATTTTTAATGCCTGGTAAATGTTCAATATGTCACATTTGAATAATTATATTGATATTGACAGTTGTAATATACATATTGTGATAGTTTATTTTGTTTACTCTATGTTCAGTTATTAAATTCTCTATAATGGCAATCTGACTATAGTATGCATGTTACATGTGTCTGGCAAGACATCAGGAGACTCAAGATATAAACGCCTTAAAACTTTACAAATGGTATTAAATATTTAAAGAATGTTGTCTCTAAAATCTGAATATAATTTCAATTTGAAGAGGTTACCAAAAATTACAAAGAATAATAAAGTATACTATATCGTGAAAACTGCAACTTATGGCTTAACTCAGTACTAATGGGTGAGATAAGCTATCTAAATATAATAGAACTTTGTTTTGGTTGTGAATCCTTTTTAACATATTTATGTCGAAAAAGACAAAACTTACTATAAAATCTCATTTGTATGGCCACCTCAACAATGCTAATTAAATAGTTACAAATTAATCTCTGAATATTAAAAACAAATATTGCAGAATTTATTGACTAGTATAGTTGTATACATTAACATTCCCACCCAAAATCAAGAACGAAATACAATTCTAAGAATTAACTTCTCAATTTTGACACAAATGTTGTGTAACTTATCAAAAATATGATTATTTTACCAGTTATTTTTTTTAAAGTAGGATTTTCATAATATCTTAGAACTCTTATTCCTTTCACCATATATTGCAAATAAAAAATAATTCTATTTATATAATATATTGAACACTAAAACACAAGAGCAATATTTTTCACTCTTTACACATACAGCAATACCTCGATTTCTGCTACTTCGCTCTTTCATCAGTTTTCAATCATAACCATGTTTCCAAACTTTGCCCCTTGCTTCGCTCTTTCATCACAGAAACATTGCTTTTCTGGCTAAGATAAGCACGAAGTATTTTTTCCAAGAAATGACTGGTACAAAGTGAGTGGCTATTAGCATTATTTTCTGGCAAAACACCCCCTCACTTGTGTTGGCATGTAATTAATGTCATTAAATCAAATTTCACTAGGGATCAACCTAGTGGTGTTCTTGCATATGGCCTTCAGTCTGTGAATAGAAGCCGTTCTGTGTGCACTGCTTTTTGAAAATGTCTAAATTTTTATTTTATATTTGTGATTTAACATATTAATACTAGTTATTTTTGTTATTAGAATAACTATATTATGTTAGTATTTATACTATAAGCAGTTCATATAGATACAAAATTAGTTATTTACGTTTTTGGCGGCGCTAATGCATTTGCAAGCCAAATCAAGGCCATGCTTCAACTTTTGTATATCTTTTACTTTCATCGATTTGCGACTTTAATTAATTTTCCACTTTCGCCAGTGCTCTGGTCCCTAACCAGTCGAAAGAGCGAGGTATGCCTGTAGTATAACAAATTATCATATTTAAGGCTCAACAATTTTGGAGAAGTTGTGGGTAAGTTAAACCATAATAATGAAAAATGATCAGATAATGTATGAGATCTGAGATTAGGAGGATTCTGATGTGAACAATTCAAACACAGCCATTAACATCTAGATCAGTTATCATTATCACAGAACCTTAAAGTATAAAAGGAGTGTTAGATAATAACATAAAATGTTACAAATTATATAATTATGAATACATCTTATATTAACATATATTTTTATATATTTATCTTTCAAGAACACTGGATACATACCAGTTAAAATGACTAAGTGGAAACTGGTGCAGAACACACAACCTATAAATAATAGATTTCCTGAATGCAATAGTAATAAAAAAAGGGTCATGCCTCATGACATAGCACTCTCCTCAACATTAAAATAACTTTAAATATAACAATGCACAGTTTATGAATATGAGCTTTCATAAAATATAACTTTTTTATAAACAAAGTTAAGAATTTCTTCTTGGTTTATTTTTATTTAATATGGTTAACAAATACATGTATGTACTTTTAATTTCTAGACTCATTACTTTGCAAGTGTCATACTATAAAACTTGAAGTAATGAAGTACTTAATTTAACAACCAGTTTTTTGTTACTATTTATAAATTGACCGACTATTATCATTTATGAGTTGAGGTGATCAATAAAACTCAATATATTGGTTTATATGCCATTAAGTCTAGATTGTGATGGTTATATATGGAGATGAATGTTTGAAAAGAGTATATTTTAATTTTTGTGGTAGTAATAATAAAATTAATATTATAATAATAAACCTTATTTTATTTGAATCATAATTTTGTCATTCAAAGCATAATTTAAAATTTGATCATACTAAAGCATATAATGTTATTTTCACAAATAATATTGATTAAAATAAGGCCATCTTTTTTATATTGTATTTCTTACATACTACTAAACATGTGAATAATTTAGTTTTTTGGATTCATCAGTAAATGCTATTATTTAATTTTCATCAGTATCAATGGATTATTTAAGTTTCATACAAATTTAGGAACAAAATCGTCAAACACAAATTAAGGTTTTTTCTATTTAATTCTAATAAAAAAAATTAATACTCATACTCCATGAGGACTTTGTGAGTTGATGGAATTTCTATTATCTTATTTACAAAAATATTGTATTGCATGGCATATTCACTAAATTATAAAATGTTTTGTTTAAGCCTGTACAAATACATAATTTTCAGTTTCGAATCAAATCTGAATTGAATCTCATGCCTAAATGAAATTTCGAGTCAGGTCCCATTCTGACGCCTAAAAATAATAATTTTTTAGTCAGGTCTGAATCTCACGCCTAAAAAAATTTTGTGTCGAATTCAAATTGAATCTTATGCTAAGTTCTTAAAAAGCTGGAGTATAATTTCTTATTTAAAAAATAGGTTTAGATCCGAGTCAAACCATTAACTTTAGGCATAATGTTAATGTTTCAAATCGAATCATTGTTGAATACTTTACTATGTTATTTTACCGAATCATATCCAATAATAAACTATTTCAAAAAGTTTTGATGAAAATTTTAGATATAAAAATTTATAAAAAAAATTTTTAAAAACAAAAATAAAAAATATAATAAATAAATATCAAAAAGTGAAAAATTAAATAAAGTTCACACACAACTTTTTAAAATTATAGTGTAAAAGTCGGTTAATATCAAATAAAAGGCGAGCCTAGATATTTAGTGTGACAAACAACTGTCCCACATGTGGTTCCTTTATTACGTGCAACTCAAGTTAATTTATCTATTCACTAACACATATATAGTTTCTGGTTAGAATATTAATTTGTTTAATTTTGAATGAATTATAAATGTGAATTTTGAGCCAAGTCCATCGAATTCAAATCCAAGATTTGTTTGGATTTGAAATTTCAAATCTAATCAGAATCTTCCAGTATTAAAAATCAAGATTTTGAATCGAAGTTCAATTTGTATTTATATTTGAAATTTCGAAGGTTCGCACATGCTTAGTTTTGGTTGTTACTGGTAATTTAAACTAGCAATGTTGACAAAGCAGTTACTACTCCTTATTCTAACACAGGAGACTGAGGTTAGAATCCCAGATAAGATAACTGGGGTGGGTTTTTCACAATATGACTTCCTATTTTCTCTTAAGGTGAAAAATATGGTGTATTTGATTAAACTTTCACCTTTAATCTTGGCCCTTTAATTAAGAGAGTATACATAATTGATAACTAGCATTAAAGCTAACTATAAAAAAAAGTTTAGTGCTTAGCACAAGGCAGAGTTAGTGTGATGGTTTGCATTCATAACATTCAACATGGGAAATTAGTCTTATAATTGGGTTGAATCATTGCCTCGTGAAATGGGGATTATTTTTACCAGTTTGGTTTTGTCCCCCTTCTCTCAAAACAAATAGTGATACATTTTGTCTTAAATACTTTCATCACTAGCCCCTTAGATTAAATCATTAATCACATGTTTTAAATACACAAATAATAATAATAATAAGCATACAAGAAATGCTTACACATCCTGATAACCTTAATTTGCTTTCCATCTCATAAGGAGCCAACGAAATTCTCAACATATCACATGTATGTAGTATAAATGTTTTACATTAAGTATAATGATTACAAATTTTTAATAATTCGAGTTAATATATTGATTTGTTAAGAATTTACCAAGGGGGTTTAATTTTCATGAAATATTTTGTGCAGATGTTACATAAATGACACAAGATCTTTAATCTATTTTTAACATGTGGAAAATATCAAGAATGTAAATTAGTATTAACCATATTATTATTTGTTTTAGTAATAAAACAAAATTATTTATATAATATTCAAACTAAATCCTTTCAAGCATCAAGAAAAAATAAATTATATTAGATGTACACATGACAACAAACTGATGTGATTTACTTATCACATATGGTGATTGCTGAACTTTTTTTTAAAAAAAGCTATCAAACAAAGTGCAGTAAAGTTTCAATATTAGATGGTGAAAACACCTTTCATTCATTTAAATCAAAAGTACACAAATTTGGTATAATTTTAACAAAATATGTCATTCTCAAGTTTAAAAGAAAAAGCATATTAAAAACCTTACATTTACAGTGGGTTTGCATCATAATTTAAAGTATTGTATAAACCCTCATAATATACATATATATTTTCATAAATTGTTTTCCGATATAATGTTGGGGTTTAAAAGTTGGAAATTGTAATTTATGTGTTATCAACACAAACCTCACAGAGGTTAGTAAGATATCCAATCTTAAATATGATGAAGAATTGCAGGGAAATCCATATGCAAACGTGGAAATTGATGAACAACTTCTCCCTGAAAGAAAGATAATAAGCAAGTTTAAGGAAGGACCAAAGTACTTTTAAAATTGTATATGTGATTTAACCAAGAAACCTGATAAGACTATGAAAGTCGATAGAAAACATGAACAGGGCCTACATTTGTTAAGTGAATAGATATGTAAACTTTTGCTTTTAATATTTTATGAACAGTATTATTTGGGTTTTGATATACTGAGACAATGGACAAATGCAAAAATGACAAATTATGTTAAGGTATTAACATAGACAACTTAAAGTAAATGTAATTTTAACATTGAAAGTAAACAATATGTAATTACTTTAATGTTAGGTTTAGTTTAGATTCAAGGGATTTATTATGACTTTTTGGCAGTTTACATATAAAGTTATTATTTTACCTAGGCTGAATACTACCTAGGNTTATTTTACCTAGGCTGAATACTACCTAGGATAAAAAAAAAAAATTCTTAAAAGGAGATCCCGTTATTTAATTTAATGTTTATTTAAGGTATTTAATTTAGAAGGTCACAAATAAAGAGTTTATTTTTTGAATTTATATATATTATTATTAGCACCGTGTCTTACTATCCGTTCGGGTTATACACACTTACGCTAATGTGTAATGGTAGGGTGATTGTGAGATGAAATGAAGGACCTACAGTTTAACGTGGAATCCGAACCACGGTGGAGGCCTGGCATTCCCCACATTCACAAGATGTCTTGTCAGAGGTGAAGGAAGGGTTTGGTAATCAGATAAATCTGTGCCGGGACCGAGGATTGAACCCCGGCTGCCAGCACAGAAGTCTGACACCTTACCCCTAGACCACCAGGTCACCCAATTTATATATAAATGTATATTTTTTTAATATACTTTTTGTGAATGAAGGTCTAGATAACTTTATACTAAACATATCAACATAAAAATATATCATAAGCCTGTTTTTAATTTCTTTACCAACAAACAAGCATAATGATATGGGAGGAGGTTATTATATACCTTGCTGGAGTGGGCAATTATGATATTTAAGCATGAGTATGTTGGTATAGTAAACAGATATACCTACAAATTCAACTATATTTATGGCATGTGTATGCAACCATACAAGCTTCACATGTGTTTACTTTAGTCATCTATAACATCATAAAGATTTTGGAAACAAGAATTGATAGGGGGAATATGAATGCTATCATTACAGCACGCCACATAGCAATAAAACATTGATGTGGAATTTTTCAACATTAATTTTAACGGTATTGTAATTAATAATACGACATTTTAAATTTATTTTGCAAATTAACACAAAATATTAGATAGCTTCTAAAATGACCGATTTATTAAAGCTTATAGTAGAGTGAATAATTTATGGATACATGTACATATTTATTAGTTTTCACTGTGCAATCGGTGCAAAGTTGTGAACATACATGCTGCCCTATTTTGATAATATATATTCATTAAATCAAATGTGAAGGTCATAGAAACCACTTGATAAATACATAGAAATCTACAAAACTTCAATGGGTTTTGAGAATTCTATGATACACAATAATTGAATCCCAATGGGTCACCTTCCTTTTAAAATTACAAGAGTCAGCATATTGAAACGCCAAACTAATACTTTTCAGGTTTTATGGGTTGCTATTTATTTAGCACCTAATGCTATGCTACATATTGAGGCATCATATAATTCTTAGTAAAAAATAAATAAAATTTATTTGAGAATGAAAGTCAGTGTTTATGAAAGTACCAACACCTTAGTAACATGTAGGTTGTACCTACTATTTATTCACATCTAATTATCAAGTTATTATTTAGTCTCAAGCCAGAATTCAAAACTAAGACCTGGCTGGATAACCTTTTCAACTAATTATTATTTCCTATAAAGTGAGCTACAATTAATTTTTTTTCCTCAAATAGTAATGGTTAACATAACATAATGGAGTGTCAGTGCACAACTCATTTGTCTTGATTGTTGCTCAACAATTAGATCATGATGAAAATATGAATATCATTATATCAGCTCTCAGTAGCAACTCAGGAGCCTGAGAAAATAACCAGCACCTAAGAAACAATGAAGTATGATTGAGATAAGGTGGTGCACATTTTGAGCATGTAATAAAATGGTGGAGTCTCATTGTTGTGAAATGAGCTTAAACACAACTTATATGGTAAATATTAGGGCTGAGCTGATGCTGATTGCTAATCCAATCATTGACCAATTATCGCACCATCAGTTAAGCCGATAATCAACATTTTGAACTTGATTATTTACGCCAATCTTTTGAACTGTATAAGATTGAAGTCAGGTAGTGATAATTCAACAACTTTTAAGCTGGGTAGCAAATAACATGGTCCTTTGTATGTACTATTGCTTGGCTGCAGGTAAACAATTGTCTTGTTGGGTGAAAGCAGAGAAGGGGGGAGTGGGGGTTGTTTACTGATTATAAGGACAGTGTGTGATGGCTCATAGGTTGTTTTCACATTTATCAGAACTAATACAGCACAACACCAACACAACACTGGCAAAGGCCTTTTCACATTTATCCTTACTAGCATCACAAGGACACAATAACGGTACAAGCGATGCAACTCTTGTTGTTTAAGCCTGCTCCCGGAGCACTACGACCTGTACAGTCCTTAATAATAGTCAAAATTGCTGCAGTTAACAAATTATAGTTGCTTTATTTGTTATATTTAAGATGCAAGAAACAAGGTATTATACAAAAAAGGTGGTTTTGGATGCACCTGGTTATAAAAGTAGGATATTTAGAGGCCACTTATAAAAATCTGTTTGAAAAGTTGGCTACTAAACCGAAAGAGTTTTTTAATTTATATAAGATGATTTAAGACATGTTTGATTACATGACCACAAACCTGGCTGAGAGAATTAAGAAACAAGATACTCAATTAAGAATGGCAATAACACCTGAAGAAACTACTAGTGACAATTAGTTAAGTAATACCTCACAATTTTTGTTTTTTGTTTTAGTATACTTCTATTTGGCAAGTTTGAGAAATTTACACTTGTATCTGATAAGGTTCTTGTGCTGAATGTTGATGAGGCATCTGACTTGAAGGCGACACTTTGTTGCAACCTTTGTTAGGGGTTCTTGTTGTTACCTTCAGGCGAAGGCGACTGATGGGCAAAACTTAGTTGCAATCTTTGGTAGGGTAGGAGCTCGTATTGCTGTTGGCAGGTCAAGGCAGCGACTGACGGGATAAACATGTGGGCTTTGGTAGCCACTGGTGTTGCTTCCCGCAGGCAAGGGTAACTTTTGTGGACTTTTGGACTTAGAAAAATGAGTAGGTTTGAAATCTGTTTTTGTTTAATTTTTTTATTGTTATTAGAATTCCCATTTGTAAGTCCATTAGCTCTGTTACACTCACATTTCCTATTTACAGTAAACAGGATAGGAGCAACATTTAATTGTCGGTTTGGGCAGTGAGTTGAGGGGGAATTCAGAACGTGGTTCAGTAAGGTCTTTCCTTGAGTTTCGTTTGCATTTCTTGTTATATATCATCCAAGTTTATCTTTTTTGACTTGATAACTCTATTATAAGCGGGTTGATGATCCTTTGAAGTCTATGCAGCCCGCTGAGCCTGCACAAAGGCAAAACAACTGATGCAGCTGGCAAAGGTGAGAACTCTTTGAATTCATCGCCCTCTTCAAAGTTAACCTGGCTAAAATTGCTTTCTGTGTCATCCTTGTTTGCCAAACTCAGCAAAAATTGTAGATGTTCATCATACATATATATATATTTTTTTTTTTTGCAATATGTTCAGTTAATTTTTTGTAAGGATTGCATACAAGATAACATTTGCCCATTTGTTCAAGATTATTTCTCCTGAAAAAAAAATCTGATACTAATACAAGGCTTTTAGCACTTTAAGCCTCATTAAAAATTGAACTTTGGGACCAACTTTTTTTTTTTAAATACACACATTATTAAAACCACAATCAATTATTTGTCAGTTAAGAGAACACCTGAAATGCATTTCAAATACAATATTGATTAAATTAATAAATGTAAGATAACAATAAATATGTTCACTCTTCAAGTTCTTTATACTAGATACTTCTATAATTTTGAATTGTTTTGATAGTGAAACTCACAAAAATGTTATAAATTGTATATAGTGTTTAGTGTGACACTTTTTGAAAACAAGGTTTCATCATAAGATGGTCACATCAACCTGTGATTTAAAATTCAATGTTTTAAGTAAAAAAATATGTATGGCTTACAATTAAGACCTTATTTTCATAAGATCTCACACCAAAAAGTACAATTTGTTGAATTTTTGTTATTTTTCATTATTTCAGTATTGTGAAATAAATAAGTTGGCCCTATGGTATAAATCATTTTAAATAAACTTCTGGATGGAGAATGGCTTACCAGAACAGCTTTATTTTATTCCAATAAGCATTAGCTTGGTAAGAAATAGGAATATTCTTTACAAATTACTACTATTATATTACAGATTACTATAAATCTTATTTAATATTGCCTAACTAACAATGACCAAAAATAAAACATATTTTAGATATCAAACAATAAGTAACAATAAAACTTATGGCAATGTTTTAAATTTGATTATAAAATGAACTAAGACAATGAGGAGCATACGTTATATTTAATGTCCCCTCACTTTACTTCATTGGAGGCAATAGTTTAAATAAAATGGCACTAAAATTCATTATATTCAACATGAATATACTCAAAAAATACACATTCAGATGTTCGATGAATTGTAAGGCAAATTAATAACTGCTAAACAACACATACCTCATCTTTTTTTGGTGAACGTTTAAAACTCCACGAATCCTTTCTATTAAAGAAAAATAATAATTACCGTCAACTATGGTTAAAGTAGTCTCGTTACCGGCAACTTCCCCCTCCCCCCTTTTTTCCTTACTCTACCAGTGCTGAAATGCTTAAATTTGAAAGTGTGTTTGCCAAATACATGATAATACATGTGACTAGAATGACTAAACATAACTAAATGTATTTAATTAGTGTATAATTTAAAGCTTGTTACATATACTATTATATTACAATTAATTTTATATATATTTTATGTAATTTTACTTAATCTGTAATACTAAATTAACTTAATAAATAAACATTGTGACCTTGAATCTTCTTTCAAAAGTTGGCACAATGTTTAGCTTGCTTCACATGAACAGCATGACGTGGGGAGTAAGAACACAAACTCATTGGCCGATTACTTGTGGGCAAGCGGAAAGGTATGTGTTGCAACCCCCTGGGTTTCCTATTGTGTTAAGTAGTCTTTTGGAAGAAGACTTACTTAAAACACAGTATTCTTGGAATATGAACCAATATTATTTTTAAAATTAATAATCCAATATATGTATATTTATAAAGAATTTAAACATTAGTATTTACACATTTAGCAAGACAACATTGGATTTAAAAAAAACTAGTCTCTATCATTATGGGTATGCGGCGCAGGACTAACATAGCCGGAGAATATGCCACCAATTTTAATAAAGGAAAAGGGACAAAATAAAAAAAATAAAACTTTTAGGGACCACCCCTTAAAACCTCGTATTTGAAATGATTTATTTCTTTTGTTCTAGATATTTAGCTATGGTCTGCACACTGACATAATATGTATTATAGTTTTTGGATTGGGGTATCTATGTTAAGCAATATTTTAAGTTATGTCTGCAGCCAAATATGAGACATTCAGTGCAGACCATCTTAAAGTAATGACACAACAAGACTGGGAAGACATTGCCAATGAATTCCAAATAAGATAATATTTCCCTATGTATCGCAGGGCTATAGATGGCAAACTTTCCTCATGTGGGATTAACACATTTTAAATGTCTGTTTGTAGATATTAGAGCATATGAAAAGGATTGTGATTTCTCCATTGTGAAAAATAGAGAATTTGACAAGAGTGATATGCAGGGAATTAAAGATTTCGAAAATAGACCTATAATACCAGAAATGGGCTTAAAATTACTGGTAACTTATGTTTTTGTTGCCAATAATGCATTCTAAATTAATGAGCATATTCTAAAGGAATTCTCAAATCATAATATTAGTGTCAGACACATGTCTTCAATTAGAGGCTACATAGAACCAAGAAAATTGTGGAACATGCATTCAGAAAATTAAGCAACAAATGGAGAATAATTCATAGACCTCTTAATGTTTCCAAAACTTTTTCAAAAGTTATTGTAAAGGCTTGCGTTGTTTTACATAACATAGTTAGCAATGGCTATAGCACGGAAGAAGGCATAATTATTTCTGCAGGTTCTAAATTACAAAAATTACCTGTTAAAACCAAGTCTACTAATAAAACAGGGAAAGGTGTGTGCACATGTCTTGCCAATTATTTTGTTAGTAAAGATGGTCAGTTACCATAGCAGTTATCAAAAATGTAATGTTCACTTCACTGATTAAGAAATTAAAATGACAAAAGACCCACGTATCCACTTTTGTGTTGAAAGAAAGGGTAGTTAGAGGTGGCAGAAAAAAAATTAGATCCTATTTAAATTTATGTATAAATCTACATGTATAAATAATTATTTAAACACCATTAAATCCATAACCAGACTTAATTTATTGTTAATTAGCACCGCATTTAACTACCTGTATGAGTTATATGCCCAGACTTGATTAAATCTCAAATTAATAAATACAAATACTTTTTATTTAATTATTCTCATACTGTGTGTTGTTCTTTTTAGTTTTCTGTAGTAGTTTATGTTCAACAACATGGTTATTAATGACTTATTCTAAGGGGGTAATAAATGAGGGGGTAAGTAAGAATAATGCACACTAATTGGCATGGAGAAAGAATAGGAAAATCTTAGTGAAGACTGATAAATCACTTGTTGAAAAATAGACCTAGTGTACCTAAAAGACATAATATACACCTCATCAACTATGTCACCAGCAAGACTGTCAAATATTTAAATAATAATAATATTTAGCACCGCATCTGACTACCCGTTCAAGTTATACGCTCTAAGTACTAATTACACTAATGGATTAGGAATTGGGAAGGTTTAATTAGAGGAAGTGAACCCGCATTTGCGTGGAGGGAGAGTGAAAAACCATTTAGGAAAAACCACTTCCAGTTCACACGACCGAGATTCGAACCTCGATCTCCCTGTCCTCAGCAGTCGAGCTCAACACAACAAGCGCGTTAGCCAACTACGCCACCGAGGCGGGTGTCAAATATTTAAACCTGGCGCTTTGTACTATGTGATCACTGGGACAGCTATTGTGTTATTATAGATTGTTTTGTAAGCAGTGTGTTGAACTTATTTAGTTAATATTAGCATTTTAAAAATGTAATATACTAGGCCAGATGGACATTAAATAATTTATATAGGGATTGGGAAAATATTGATGATTTATTGTTTTGTTCGTGACAGACGTGCAGTGTACATGGGAGATAAAGTCAAGAATAGCAATAGCCAAGGCTGCTTTCAACAAGAAGATGCTAATGACTAGCAAACTGTACCTGAAGATGAGGAAGAAACTGGTGAAGTTTTACATATGAAGCATTGTTTAGTATGGAGCTGAAATATGGACTAAGGAAAAAGCATAATTTTTTAAAAAGTTTTCATGTGTGTGTGAGAGGAGAGTAGTGAGGATAAAGAGGATGGATCTGGTGATTAATGAAGAGGTAAGAAGAATAAATGAAAAGAGAGCCATTACCTAAGTTATTCTACGAATAAAGGCCAAATGGATGGGTCACCTGATCAAATAATTTTAAAGTTGGTCAGAGTAGGCTATTCGTTAATAACATTTGTAGCACCCCGCCTATATCTCCCCCCATACCTCTATCTCCCCTCCCCCTTTTTATCAACCCAATCATCCCTTAACACAATATTTGATGACTTTATGCATATTTATTATAATAAGCAGTAGGTGCCACCTCTATAATTCCCCACCTCCTCCACAAACCACCACTGCGGAAACTTTTAGGAAGAATGTTCATTTCCATTATAATTATCTATACTTATAAAATAACATGTCCTGACTGACTGACTGACTGACTGATTCATCATCGCCGAGCGCAAACTATCAAGGCTACAAGCATGAAATTCGGACTGTATATTCATTTTGTTATGTAGGCACCCACTAAGAAAGGATTTTAGAAAATTCCACCCCAAAGGGGTCAAAATAGGGGATGATAATATGTATGATAATATGTATGAAAGTCCGTCATTTTGAAAGTTACATAAACAAAATTTTGTATTTCGGTTATTGACGTAAAACAAATAAATACGTGTTTCAGGAATTTTGGAAATTTTATTTAATAAGGGATGAAAAAGGGGGTGAAAGTTTGTATCGGACTTGCATTATTTTTGATCTGAGGTCAAGTTATGGTCATCAACGTAACGTAATATTTTAAATTAATCTGTAAATACATATGTATATTTTCATATTTGTATATAATCAACTTCCACGCGAGCAAAGCCGCGGGCAACAGCTATCTAGTACAAGATATATCTTCAGCACTTTTGCTTTTATTGTTTATTTTTTAATATCTAGCTTACAGCCATGTATATTCATACATCCAGGAATTAGTAAATTGTAATTTCAGATAAACAATAAGAAAAAATCAATAAGTGTTTTCATGTTCCAACAGAAGACTCTCTTTTACAATTTGTGTTGAAAGACACATAATAGAGTGTAATATGTATCCAGCTTCCAATGAGTATGGTGAGGTGGAAAAAAAAAGAGAGCAAAACCGCAACATTTGTTTATTTGAAATGATAGCTGGTAGCAATAATTCAACCTTGCCTCAGCCTTGCATAAAATATTTGGCTTTTCAATGTTTTATCTACAATTCGTCACCCAAGAATGCAAGTGTTCTATGTCCAATTTTTCACTTTTGTGTAAAAGAACATTGAAGTTTGACCTTGTGTATAAAACCAATGTTACTTGATGAAAAGTCGAGTTTGTATCTTCTTAAGTAATTATATAGTAGTCTCAATTTTACCACAGGTGAATCAAATGCATTCTAAATAAACATAATCACCAAATATATCAAATTTAACAATTTTGGAGAGAGAGAACACTTGCATTCTCGAATTGTTGAGGTCAAAACAATAAATTTAATGAAAGAGAAATTTCAAATATATATTTGCAATGATCAATTTGCTCACGTCAAAAAAATTAACGAGTAGAGTAGATAGAAAAATAGAAAACCGAAATAACGACATTGTGTACTACAAAATGAGATAAAATCAAACTGTCTGGGTATTCAAAGAAAAGGTGTTTTATATGATTAAAAATAAAGTAATTTTATCATATTTAAATTTATTATGAATTAAATTATATAGTTTTATTTAACATATTATAAATATTTCATTGTGTAGGTCTACACTTCAAATGCTTGTTGAGCTATACTAAATTTCAGCCTCATACATTAATTACTTTAACTTAACAATTGTATGGAAAACCCATAAAATATGTAATGTTATTGATTTGCCCCTAAAGAATATGTGAGAGCATTGACAATAATATCGTCCTAATTTTATAAACGTATCTTATTTCATTTAAATTATAATCTATTACATGGCGCTTGAGGCACTTTTTCATCCAAGAAGGTACACGCTACTGTAAGTGACATCACGCACGTGACATTAGTCAAGTCAAGTTGACAATATAAGATTTTTAAATAATAACTTCCTACTCTGGAAAGTTCGAATAGAGATTTTAAAAAGTAATCTGAGTCAGTTTCCGGCTTTCGAAGCTTCTAGTGACACCGAGATGTTTTTGTCTTGTATTTTAATTTTTTATAACACAACCTTCTCGAAGCTTCCATGAGTAATGGATATATACAAAGAATGGTGCAATGTAAGGACACTACTAACTACTCACTAGCACTTGGAGTCCAGTCCTTGAACTACTCGGAACTTGAGCTCCTGTCCGCGATCCCTACGATTGTACTATAGGTCGCGTAAATAGTTCGCCGACAACATGATCTATTTTCTCCTGAAATAAACTGAGATTTGGAAATAAAAACATGTCAACATAATAAGTGTGTATTAATTAATACAATATCCTAAACATTAGCAAACTCTTTAATTGGCGCTCGATCACGGGGCTATAAATACCAATTATCTCACAACATCAAAAAACTGTACCGCTTTAATTAGTGCTCGACCACGGGGCAATTATCAGCTAATTAAATGGTAATATCTCATCAATTGTGACCCAAGACAGGGATCCATAAGTAAAACTTCATAATTGGCGCACAACGTAAGGACCCGAAAATCATAAGCTCTTCAATTAGCGCCCAACGTAAGCCGAATATTTCTATAACACTTCAATTGGCGTCCATCGCGGAGCAGTAATATTTCAATAATTCTTCAGGAAAAACCATAAAATAGAAAGTTTGGCTATCACTTGTGAACTATAATGATCTGAAATAAATGAGACTCTATTAATAGTGTAAATACTGCAATAAAATTTTTATTGGCGTATGGCCTTAAATATGGCAAACGTCACCATCCAGTAACATCACAACCAAATCATAACAGACATTTCCAAAAACAACATTCACACACTTTAAATAAATGGCCTAAAGTCTTTTGAGATATACTTTAGGCCAAATGACTGTTACCCAAACTTTCGCCATACAAGACCGAACTGCGGAGACTAATGCCATAGTGTTTGTAACGAAGATCGTCTTATGTCACGGATCACCAAAATGTTTGATTGCCGATCAGGGTAGGAATTTTATTTCTAATTTATTGAAAGAGACCTACAGGCTTCTGCAGATAGCTAAATTACAAATATCCCCATACCCCTATGAGTAATGGAATGATAGAAAGATGTTATCAGATTATAGTGAATAAGATCTTCCAGTTCGTTGACAAATCGCAGATGACATGGGATGTGTGGGCGCCATATGCAGCAATAGCCTGCCAGAGCACTAAAAGCCCAGTAACTGGATACACACCCTACTACTTAATTTATGGTAAGAAAACATTACCAACCAAAGATGACCTTGAACCCAACCTTAACGTAAATAAAGAACCATTGCAACAATTAGCTGATCAAAGCATTAAGATAAGCCAATAAAATTGCAAGATAAACAAAAACAATATTCCAGCCTGAAAACTACAAACAAAATGCTTGTTGTAGGGGATATTTTTTTAATGCAAGCGACATCCTTAAAAACACTGAGTTTCAAGGAAATTGGCAAAACGATGGCAGGGTCCATAAAAAATCTCAAAAAATTGGTGACTTGGAATTATAAATTAAGAATGAACAACAGGAAAGTTGTCGTTCATGCTAACAAACTATGCTGTGCAGCCCCTGAATGCCAACAAATAAAACACAGGTAGCTTGAAGATCCTCCCACTAATGAAGAAATGCAAGAAATTGGGAATACCTCAAATTTAACAAAGACAACCCTTGATATCCTAAAATTGAACTTGAAGGTCCTGAGGTTAAACCTGAGGACATCGAGTAATAAGAACAAGAACAGGAGGAGAAATTGGAGCATATAATCAAAGAGGAATATATAATCAAAACAGACCTCTTGAATATCACCAATTATGGAGCCAACACAACTTCGGAATGGTCAAAAGAAATGTGACATTGACAGATGATGGCGGACAGTGCTGAGGACATCAACAAGCCGAGGAAAACCGACAACCTAAGAAAGTATTGAGTATGTTGAAAACTGGGGCAGCACCAGTGAAAAGAGTAAACTTCTGGATGAACAAGTTCCAGGAAGAGATCCAGGGCAAAGAAGAACTCTACAATGGTGACAAAGGGAGTCGAAGGACAACCCTAATCTGAGATTATATCATCACTGATTGCGAGTACAAGACCTGCCGCACCACACAGCAATAAAATGTTGAGAAATTGCAAACTCTTTTTTTTTTATTTAGCTCACTATCATTAGATATGAATGTTTATTTTGAAAGAAAGTTCAAATAAAATTTTGTCACATAACAATAACTGTACAAAGGAATTTGTTCTAAAATGTATTTAGTTGGCAAATTAAGTGTCATATCAGGTTAATAAAATGTCAAAGGTTAGATCCCATCAAATGGGTTGTTTTTATTGAGATTAGTGTAACGAAGGTAGCACTCTTTTAGAAATTGAAGGATATTGTAGGGAGCCTAAAGGTGACCGACAGATTTAACCAGATATTCTCAAAATTAAGAATGCCGAGATACAGAAACACGTTCGTTGCAACTAAAAATTATTGGAGGTCTTATGATGGCCGCCTAGTTTACGATTATATGTATAGTCTTAAAACAATGGCTTCTGTACTCTGAGCCTGTAAACTCAAAAATTCAAGGTATGGATGAACGGCCAGTTCATGACCTGCTATCCGAGGAAAATTGACTGAGTAGCAGTTGATTTGTGTCCAGTACTTTATCAAAGGATATAGTTCAAAATATACTCGCTCTAAGGCCTAGGAATAATCTATAGGAGTAGGATATTCTACCTATAGACATATTTTTATATCCAACACCCAACGTTTTGTTTATGTATTTAATTGTATATACTATCTCATGTCATCAAATTAGTTAGTTTTATAATAATAAATATCTCATTTATTTATTTAAATGTGTGCATGCTCCCATTCTCAATGAACTGGCTACTGGTCATAATATCATTATAACAATCCCGACGACAAGAGCAAAAGCAAAAAGATGTTTTTCTATAAAAAAAAAGTGTCAAAACATGTTCTTGTCATGCTGTCTGTTGAGAAAAACTTTATTTTCAACATTTCAGACTTTGGCTCTATATGTATGAAATAAAGTGCATTGAGCAAAAACAATTGGTAATAAATAAAATGATAGAATATTAGGAAAATGGTAGAGCAGAAATAAAAGTAAAAAACACTAACACATATTTACACACACATCAATAATTTGATGCTATTATAGCATCTTCCTCCGGAAGTAGTAGTAGTTGTTAGTCTAACTACTACTTCTAATTTCCTAAGGAAGATGCTATAATAGCATCAAATTATTGATGTGTGTGTAAATATGTGTTAGTGTTTTTTACTTTTATTTCTGCTCTACCATTTTCCTAATATTTTATCATTTTATTTATTACCAAGACTTTGGCTCTAAAATAATATATTACATTTTTCAAAATCTAAAGAAAGAAAAATTGAGTTTTTATTTAAATAGTCTACGACTTTTAAGCAGTGGCAACTCCTAATTGAGTGTACATGTGCAAGTGCACTGCTTATAATTTTATACAAAATAATAACATATTATTTTATTTATGTAACACTTCATAATGAATTAGTAATATATAAATTTTATTAGTTGCAATACATTGTGTGGTATGACATATCAACCATGCGCATTAGTGTATCTTTCTTTTTACTATTTCACTTATGAGCTTTGGTTGCGGCACAGATTTTTCTGATTACCAAACCCTTCCTTCACCTCTGACAAGATGTGTATTAATCACAACTTGTGAATGTGTGGAATGCCAGACCTCTATCGTGGTTTGAATTCCACGTTAAACTGTAGGTCCTCCATTTCATCTCACAATCACCCTACCATTTACACATTAGCGTAAGTGTGTATAACCTGAACTATTATAATTTTTAGAGTGCAATTATTTATCAGTTCTCAAAAAACTAATTATGTGCAAACATGATTAGATATAAATATTGAGTTTATAATCATTGTTAATGTGCTTTTATTTCTAGTAAAATGAATTATGTGCAAAATATTCTTACTAAGAATCTTTTCAGATTAAGCTATAAAGTAATTGAGAGGTTTGCAAGATTTAATAAAGAATAATTGTATTTTTATTTAAAATAGCTCAAGACATTTGAAGAAGAATTTGGTATTTTGCAATATTTTTTTCTCTACACAAAAAAAAATTAGCTTAAGTTGCTTGTTTATAAATATTTTTTCTACATTTTCTACATTTTGTGCTAGTTTTAATTCAGTTTAAGGTAATGTAATGCATTATTTGTGTTTGCTTTTGTTACGTTGCAAAGAATAGGTTAAAATATTTACTCATGTAGGCCTAAAATGTTATCATTATTAAAATTATATTTTATATAAAAAGTGTCTACACCCTACAATATATTTTAGAATATTTTAATTTGTGCGTCACCTGTAGTTTTGATCCACCATCTTCCACTGCTTTTAAGTTGTATTTTGTAACAATTTTATCAATACACACAAAAGATTAGCTTGTGTGTTTTGTAAATAATTTTCATGTTTATTAATTATGTACTTGCTTTACGTTAAATATTTAATTATTTATCGCAGTTCTTTTTCGAATAACGCTCTCGCTCTTGATGGCTTAGAAGATGATATATTATTGGATAATAAAGATAAATATGGCTCAGAAGAATCAGATTGATATTAATTTGGAAGAAAAAGATGAATAACATAACTACTGATAAATTCAAGATCCTATTATTGCTAGTAAATTGAATTCTGTAATAAAAATAAGTCTTTAATATTGGGTATTTTAGCTTTTTATTTATATTTATTTGTAATTAAAGCATTTTTTTGTTGGTGTGTTGGGTGTGTTCTACAATTGATGGTGTCTTAGAATCAAATAAATATAGTAATGCTTTTGGAATGTTCAAGTAAGATGAGCAGGCATTAGAATTGGCCAGTTAAAATTATTTCCTATAGGAATTGAAGGAATGAATTGGAGTCGCTTCAAATTTTAACCAAGTCTGGTTGACATTTGAGCTTAAGATGAAACAATTACATATGTGATATTAAAATCCGAATAAGTAACTAAGACAGTTAAAAAACTTAATATTCAGACAACTTCATACTTTTCTCAAGGCAGAGGACAGTGTGGCTGAGTAAACTTTTGACTTCCCAAATTCCGTGAAGATTTTGTTGATTTAATCTTTGAAAATAAGGAAACGGAGAACTAACAAGAACATATTTTTCCTCAATTTAAAATTGGTAGGTCAACTGTACATAATTGTGTAATCTAAATAATTATTTTTATAAGATACATGCTAAAATATTTATGTAATTTTAAACTTAAAGTTATTATTCATAAGGTGGAAAACCTATTGATTAATTTTAGTCTCTCTCTTTCTTTCTCTCTTTTTCTTTCTCTCTCTCTTTCTCTCTCTAAATCAAATCAAACCTTGTTCATCCCTAAAACATTTGCATATAATCCAAATGGGTACTAAGGAGTGGTGCTAACAAAAAATTACTTCAGATGACCTGGTCAGGTAGAAAGCCGCAAAAGATAGAATAAATACTTAACAATACTGATTTTCTCTTAGTAAGGATAGGATGGTTTTAAATTTATTTATAATACCTTCCTCTGAATGTCCTACGTTTAACAGTAAAAGTGAACTTTTTTTCTGGCACATGCCTGGCTATAATGGACTCTAGACAACTTATTTTTTGTCAGATAATTTCCAATGGAATTTTCCAAAAGGCTTTTGGAACCTTAACATCCTGGAGACCCTCAGAGGTAGAAGGCTAGTGCTCTCAGCCCTGGCAAGATCTAGTTCCATAGAACACAAGAAACCCAAAAGATTTGTTGAAAATAAGTTTTCAAATTTAGTTCAGATAAAATATGATTGCCAATAAAGGTAATTTTAGAATATTATAATAAGTTTCTTAATTTTTTTAAAATTTCCAAACCATACATTTCAGGTTTTCCAAACCACATTAAGTCCAAGAAATGTGAGGTCTTTCAAACACACTAGAAATTTGACAGACCTGTGGTGTAAGATTATCAAGAACTTTCTTCATTGTTGCTTTACAGCCCCTTCTTGTTGGTGGCACCTCAACAAAGAATTCATGGGCCAAATCACCATCTTCATCAAAAAACATTGACCTGGATAGAAAAAAAAAAACATATTCTTTAGATAGTGGCATTAAATTTGGATGAAATTAATATCCATTTCTTTATGGTGGACATGCATACACAACTAAAAATATTATCATTAATAGGGACATTTCTAAAGTGTAAAAATATATACAGTTGCAAAATATTCCAAGAGCCTCACACTACTTAAAGTTACTATGAACCTAGAACATAAAGGAAAAATTGAATAGAAAGAAATGTGATTTGTTGTGGTGACAAAATATTTTGTAAATTATTCATTGGGGCCATTCATGTGTACCAGGAAGATATGGTAGTACAATACACTTTTAACATTTTGTGGAGCAACCTACTCTTTGGTGTGTCACTAGTAGTGGAATCCATGTGCTGTGCTGAGATGCTGATTCTAAGCATCATAGTAGACATTTGACTATGGTAAAATTTGTAGTCAAGGTTGGGTTGTGCAAACCAGTGGAATTGCTATTTTTACTTAAGCGGTAAGTAGCAGATAATTACACACATAGAGTTAGTTGGTCTCCAAGCTAGTTGTGAAGAGATCACTCCCTGACAATAGAGTAATCTGGAGATTAGTTCATAATACAAAAACAGTAAAGACCCGCTCATATGACGGGTTAGGTTAGAAAGCTCTGTCGTAAAGTAGAAATCGCTATAGGGCAGATCATCATCATCATCATCATCATCATGTTCCAACTCCAGTTTCCCCAGTGTGGTTAGTGAGTGCTCTCCATCTAATCCTGTCTTTGTAGAGTTCACTCTCATGATTAGTATTTCAATCTTGTCCTTATTCTTTTACGTCTTTAATTGCACTGGTCTTGTTCCATTTACTTCAATTTCAGAGTATTGTCTTGCCTTCCTTCTGTTATTTATTTTCTGTAGATGTCCATACCACTTTAGTTGAGCTCTATTTAGTGTTCTAGCACACTCCTATTCACTTCAGAATTCTTCCTATTGCTCATATTCTTTATCCTGTCTCTTTTAGTCCTTCTTAACAGTGATACTATGAACTTCATTTCAAAGACCTGTACTATATTGTAGTCTATATTGGTGATGATACAGGTCTCAAGGGTGTACATCAAGATAGAAATGTAATATGTCTTGAAAAGTGTCAATGTAGCCTTAAGAGGTACTTTACCATCCCACAGCAGGTTCTTCACTTGGTTATAAAACTGTGCTGCCATCTGAGTTCTGTTCGTCACTTTATTTTTTCTGGAGCTATTTGTTATGTTTGCTGCTAAGGTACCTAAATTTCTCTATATTTTCTAGAACTCTACCTGTGGTAAAATACCTGTTATCATTTTGAGTGGTCAGCTTTGCTATGACTAGAAATAAAACTATGATAAACCGCTATTTAAGGCTGAAAAAATTGGTAACTTTCACTTCCTTCACCTGTTTATAAATTAGTCTATGCCCTTTTGTCTAAGGAATAAGTTAGTAACCCACTTCCTTTAGCCAGATGGTCTAAGGTACTATCCTTGAAATAAACTAGACTGCTGATGTCGGGGAGATCATAGTTCAATCCCAGTAGGGTGTAATGAAGGTGATTTTTCCTAAATGGTTTCCCCCTCCACACAAATGTGGGTACAGTTCCTCTAAATTCAACCTTCTTCCTCCCTGGCACATTAGCGTAAGTAATACATAAGTGTATAACTCGAATGGGTATTAAGACAGGATGCTAAAAAAAAGTCAGCAGATCTGAGTATCCTGACCTAATACAACTACATGCAGCTGCTCCCATATGCAATGCGGCAACATTGTGTCAGCGCCATCCTAACGTCAATCCTACCCAGTGGTTGGTCACTCCTAGCTCTGTCTTATTAAGATCCTGTAAACAATTTAAGATGAAAATAAATGTATTCTAAAAATAGCTCAACAAACCAGCTAATTAGTTTGGTGGCAAATAATAGCATGTATTCAACTAGTACTAAACAGTATCTGGGGTGAAAATTTTTTCCATGGTAATAGGTTCTTTATGAAAGATGTTTACTGTATTTAGAAATCATTAGCTACTATGAGTTATCATTGATGCCACAACCGCCAGAGACTCGCGGGTCAGCTTTATGCTGCCATAAGTACAATCCTGGATAACTTAGTGGTGTACTAAGCCAAGTGACCTGGAGTTAATTCCAGGTGAAAATTTTTAATTTATTAATATCAGAGTTTAGGTGTGAAATTGATATATTCCTTTAGCCAAACATATACAGCATCCTTGACTTTTCAAAGTTTTACATTTTCCCCTGTTTGTAGCCACCCTGATTATCTGTGTTTAGATAACTTAAAAAGAAAGCAAAGTTTTTTAATAACAGTATAAATGGGTGGGTCTTGGTTAGCTGTAGTCAAGAAGATTGAGATGTTAATTAAAGACAGATCAACAACCTGTGAAAGATTGGTATGATTGCCAGTATGATTGAAATTTAGTCTTCACATGGTGAAAATGCTAAAGGTGTGAGTGATTCAAAATGCATTATAATTATGGTGTCAGGCGCTAATATCCTTGAATGATTAAGTGCTCAGACTATAATCATGAATGGATGAGAAGTACATATTATGTTGCATGGGTTGTAGTCTAAATTTTGCCTAAACTTTTTTTTTTTTGG
>CABFVZ010003967.1:6995-32380 GCA_902151445.1 Timema monikensis | reverse complement strand
CCCCAAACTTCGGGTTTAACCCAAAAAAATTCTTTTATTCCTTTGGAAAAAAATTCTTAATCTCTTTGTCTTTAATTTTAAAATCAAACTCAATGGGTTTTTTTTTTTTTTTTTTTTTTTAGTTATTCAAGAGTGTCTCTTCTACCTTTCACCATTTGTTATAGGACACGATTAGTTTTCATGAGAGGTGCACAAATGATAGTGTGCTTTAGTTCAATCAATACTTTTAAAATTAGATTCATAATCAGAGGAAAAAATGAGAACAATTATCATTTTCATAGGCCTGTAAAACAGATAGGACTTAAGAGCCACAAACTGACAATGTTTGGTAACATAACTAACTATAACTTAATTTTTAAGTCATAGAGAATGAAAAGTTTTAAGACTTTATTTTTGCCTTAAAATTTCTAAATTTTCCAAAAAGCATCCTTTTAAGTTAAATATTTCCGGAGTGGTTAGGCTAAAAATTTTAAATTTTGTAAATGGGTAAAAAAATATCTTAAGTTTAATATTCTGGTTCAAATAGATACAAAAATAATAGGTTCTATATTTGGTGAACGATGTGAATAAAATAACACACTGTATTACACATTAAACAACATTTATTTCAATAAAATTTCATCATCATCATGAACTGTTTCCAGCCTGTGGCCGGGTCTGTTTAGTAAAATGCCTCCATCTTCCTATGTCATTCCACCATTCTTCCTTATGTACTCTCTTCCACTCTCCTCCTCTCACTTGCACAGTTGTTGCTATCTGTTCCTCCCATCTTTTCCTTGGTCTTCTTTATGGTCTCTTCTCTACATACTTCATATGTATCAATCATTTTGGAATCCTCTCCTCTTCCATCCTCATTATGTATTCATACTATCTCATCCTAGATTCCTCTACTATCTAATGTACCTCCTGTACCCTAACTCTAAACCTTATATCTTCATTACTAGTCCTATATTTTCTGGTGACAGCTAGCATGCTCCTTAAAAAACTTCATTTCCATGGCCTCCACTTTCCTTGTTTCTCTTTTATCCAAAGTCCAAGTTTCCACTGCATATGTTACTGTGGGTATGAAGTATGCTCTAAACAGCACTTCCTTAAGCTTTAGGGGCACTTCTCTTTTCCATAGTAGGTCACTTACAGACCTGTAAAATACCTCTAACTGCTGCCCTCGTCTGTCCCCTTTTGCCTCCATTACACTAACCAGATACTTCACACTCTTTGCTTCTTTCAAATCTACTCCATCCAGTTCTATCACCTTTATTGACCTTGTTCTCTGCCTTGTCATCATCATCATCACTTCACTTCACAGAAGTCTGACACTTTATCCCGACAACCAGGTCACCCCAATACAAATAGTAATGGTGAGAGAGCACTTCCCTGGTTGACTCAATTTGTTTAAATTGGAACCACTCTGTCCACCCTCTTTCCGTCTTTATACAACTCACATCATTGTCATACATATTCCTTACTCTCTTTCCACTTCTCTTTCTACTTTAGCCTCCTCCATTGTGTTCCATAATTTCTTTCTATCCACACTATCATAGGCTTTTTCTACATCCATAAATGCCATTAGCAGATCCTTTCCAAACTCACACAGGGTGGCTACAAAACATATTTTACAAAATTCCCTGACTTTTCCAGGTTTTCCAGGCAACATTTTTCATTTTTCCCTAACTACCTTTTTCTAGTTTTAATGGTGGATGATGACTTTTGTTTTATTTATTATTGATCACATATTAAAAAAACTATGTATTTACTAAACATAAAGAGTTTTATCAGTCATCTTAAAAGTTAAAATGTTATTTTATTTAGGTATTATTAACTTTTGTTTTAGTGTTTGGTTGCAAAATTAATGGTATATTTTGACATATTTTTCAATTCTGTGACTTTTCCTTATTTTTATTTAAATTCGCTGACATTTCCCTGTCTGTAACCACCATGTCACGTCTCTTTTCCATCAACTGTCCCATTCAAAATATTAAATCTATCACCAACCTCTTCTCTCTGAACCCATGTTGCTCCTCTCTTCATCTTCCCTACACACTTATCCTCATTCTCCTTTAGAGAGAATCTTTTTGTACATTTTTGCACAGCGACACACCAGTGTTATGCCTCTATAATTTTCACACCTCTTCCTATCCCCTTTCTTGAATATTGGAAGTATAATACCATTTGTCCAATCCTCTGGCACTTTCTTCTCCCTCCACACTGCCCTTGCTACTCTATACCACCACTGTAGACCCATTTCTCTTGCTGCTATCATTTCCACTGTAAGTTCATACACTCCTGGTGCCTTTCCCTTCCCCGTCCTTTTGAAGGCCTCTTCTACCTCCTTCTATGTTAAGTCCGCTATTTCCTCCTCCATCTCTCTGTCCATTTCCTTTTCTTTTTATTCCTCTTGTATCAATCCTTCCCCATAAGGGTTCAACAATCTCTCAAAATATGATTTCCACAGCTTCTTTACCTCCTCATCCCTCTCCATTATCCTTCCTTTTACATCAAACATTTGGACTTCTTTCCTATTCTCCCTCCTCCTTTGGCTCATTTGACTACACAATATCTTCTTGCTCTCTTCCACGTCAGTTTGTAGCACTTTTGTTCAATCTTCCAGCCATGTTTTTCTTCCTTCTCTTACTACCTTCTTTGCATTTATTTTTCTCCCTATACTTATCATGTCTCTCTTGTTCTTTTTGTGAACCACTCTCTAAAGGCTTTGTTCTTGGCATTTAATGCTTCCTTTACCTTTTTGTTCCACCATGGAGTTTCCTTCCATCTTCTCTTTCCACTAGTTCTTCTGCATATCTCCTCTGCCGCTTCCACCATGTTCTTTTTGAACCTTTGCTACTCTTCCACCCTTTATGCCACCCTTTGGTAGTGTTCCTCTTACTCTTGCTTGAAAGCTCCCTCACTCTCTCCTCCACTTGGCTGAGCTTCCATATCCTTATCCTCCTTTCCTGCTTCACTATCTGGCACCCCCTCCTCATGCCTTTCATGTCGATGACTAATAGTCTATGGTCCCCGTCCAAAGACACACTTGGCAGGACCTTAATGTTCATTGTACACGTCTTTGATCCTCTATCTAATAGAAAATAGTCAATTAGGAATTTTTGCTCCCCATTCCAGTTCTAGCGCATTATCTTATGAGTATCCCTGTTCTTCTTAAACCAAATGTTTGTGACCTTCAGTCCATTTCTTGGGAAGAATTCCAGGAGTCTTATTCTTTCTTTCCATCAATCAGCTCCTAGTACCTTTTCAAAACCTCTTCTATCCTTCCTAGCTTTGGCATTCAAGTCCCCCATCACTCATTGCCTTTCCTTTCCCAGGTATCTTTCCAGTTCTCCAAATTTTTCTTTTTACTCCAAATTGCACCCAGCTTGAGGGGCATATACCTGCAGTATTTCTAACTGCTTTCCTTTATCTGTAATAATAATTTTCATTATTCTGTCACTTATTCTCTCCATCTCTTCTTCCCAGCCTAGCCTCACTACAAATCCAACCCCATTTCTCCTACCTTCATCATTCCCCATACAATGTAATGTATGTCCTTTTCTTAATTCTATCACTCCACTCACTCTCCACTTACAACTAGCCTTTTTTTTATTTGGGGTATTAGTATTTAACATGCACTTTATGAACCGGCTGATTATATCAGCACACAGCTTTTAAGCTATATTAAATCCATAAGACAAAACAGCCGGCCCCCAGCGATTAGTTCATCCCTGTGAAAGTGGAAATTTCCACCAATGATGAATTGTTTGGCCATGCCAGGTATCGAAACCTGAACCCTTAGCTCAGTGGACAAACTGAGCTAAAGTATCAGGCATTTGCTTGTTTTTTTTTTAAATATTTATAAAATGCAAACTTTTATACAAAATTTATTTAATTTAGGCTTACTTTATTTTTAACAAAAATAATGACAGTATTGACCTTCTAGCATTGTTTTTTTTTCATTAAAGGCTTTTATTCTTTTAATGAGCCATTAGATTTAGCAAAAATTTAATCTTTGTTCCTTGGAAAATGTAGATTCTTTACATAATGGTTGTGAAGTCAAGCAGTGTTAAGTATGTCAAAGAAAGTTCTCATATCCACCCAAACTAAATCACTTTTAGTCAAACTGGATATCGTCAAGGTCCACTCGAGTGGTCATAACCCTAACCTATTTCTCTTTTGAGCTTTCAAGCATTTTTCTGATGTTCTGATGAACATTTATTCTCATAAATACATAAAGAATAGTTTTTTTACTAAGGTTCATGATTTCAAAATGTGTGTCATTAAAATACACTAACAATTTGCAGAGCAGAACCATTTCTAGGATTCAATCAGCGAGTACACATTTATCTTTGTTGAATTTTTTTGTAAGAATTTTCTCTCTCTTTTCAATGTCATATCAAAGTTTATTTCTTGTATGTGTTTAAGACAAATTCATATGTTTCTTGAGTTGTTATCTGTAAATATTACTTTACAACAAGCCTCTTCATAAAATCACAGTTTCAACCACAAGGACTTTTGCCATTACTTGTGGTAAAGAAATGCAACTTTGTATCAACTCCCAAGCCTCCTTGTGCTTGCACAAATTAGAAAAGTGTGTTTATTTTTGTCCTGGGCTGCTGCCCCATCTGCAAAATAAAAAAATAAAAATCACATTTTTGTTTTGAGATTGTAAAATACGGTCAGCTTTTATTGCAACATATAGATGACCACAATGGTTATCTTTAAATTAAGAGTATAGTTTATTAAGTGTGACAAGATTGAAGCAATATGTTGTCACCCATTGTTGATAAACTATCATCTAATCATTATTCAGATTGAATTAGTCTCTCAGAACTTTAAATCCTAGGCAGTTTGACCAATCTCCAAACATAGAGGCTTTGCTGTTGATATCATATATTATTTTCAAAATAATGTTTGAGCAAATATAGGCCACAGTGGACTTTGATTTCACATTTTAGTGAATTAAACAAAAATACAAAATTGATAACACCTGCCCTGCAAGAACATATTAGTTAAAAGTAAAGCACACAGCTTTTTACAATTCTATCTTAAGTCATGAAAGCTTTAATTTAAAATTCATAGAGTTTATTAAAGTTGAAAAGAATTGGAATATTTGTTTCATCTTTTTTTTTTCCATCTTTGAAACAAACTGATTTTATATCTTTCATTAGAGGATACAGTCTGCTTACATCATCAATTGGATCAAATTTAATGATGTCATTAGTGGTTATTTTCCACCAGTTTACTCAAAAGCTAATTCTGAAACACTTATACTTTTCCCTTTATGCTCCTGACTTTTTGACTTCGTTCACAGCTAATTCTGCTGTTTTATTGATTGACCAACTATTTGGAGCTTCCCTTATTTTTTCTGAATTTGAACTGTGATTTTTTTTCCTTTTTTAACTCAATGAAAGTTTAGTATTTGTGGCTGTAGTTTTCACACTTTTCTCTCCTCTTTATTCCTCATTTCCTAATTAACACTTAATCTTAAAAGAATAGTTCCTTTTTTATGAAAAGCATCAACATTAAGCTTTACTGTTCTCTTTATCTCTAAATAATGTTTAAATCACTAAGTTTCATTAATTAAGAAAAGGGGTAAAACTATGGGAAGGTATACCCCTCTACAGTATGAAAGGTGGTGAGAGTTATCAGAAGGTTCTTTATTGAAAACATTGACTGAAAGTAACAAGTGCCAACCTATTCGAAAATAGTTAATATTTTCTTAGAAATACTTTATTATCAATAAAAATCATTTCTGAATAGGGTGACATTAGTTACTTTCAGCTAATATTTTCAATAAAAAAATTGTATGCCAGTTGCCACTTACCACCTCTCCTACTGTAGATAAGGTATATTTCTACTTAATCAGTGTTTTAACCCTCTATTGTATTGCAAGAAACAGAGATTTTGGAGTAGACAACAAATAGATTTTCCTATTATAAGTGATCAGGAAGGCAACTTTTCACTTAGTCGAAAATAACTTCTCTTTACTTTTTTTTCTGTTTTCTTGTAACATTAAGAATATCACTACAAGCAGTTGCGGATACATAATGATATTTATCTTAATAATTTTTTTGTTTGGAATAAATATAGTAGTTATTTAATCCCACTTAACATCTTTGAGGAGGAAATCTTCATATCTTTCAATTTTGTCAGTAGTTAAGTGTGTGAAAGTCAATAGAATTATTTTTCAAAGAATTAAATAAAAAAATAACCAGAGAGCATTGCATTTCTGTTTTCACCCTTAAGTCTGAGCTTAATCAACTGTAGTTATCAAATTCAATGCTTTCCCTATTATTCCTTATTAACAAAACACTACTTCTAAGCCTTACTGGTATAGAAAAAGACACTGAAATATACGAACATCCACTAGGAAGCTCAATGAAGACAGGAAACCTTTAAGAGCTGATGATAAGACTGACTGAAATTTGTTTCTAGTGAGAAGACTTGTTAGTACTTGTCTGTGTGCCCCTGCCTACCCTATTCATTAAACTCATCAAGTATTTATGTTTGCAATAGAAATTATCTATACAAGAAGTTTCAAGCGCACAAAAATGTATCCCAAAATAATTATACAGTAGTGGTGTGGGTTTGAGGGGATGTTTTACAAATATATGAAAAAAAAATCCTTTTAAATACAAAGCCTTTTTCTTTCTCTAACTGAACCACAAACTTTAACTAACAGGATATGTAAAATTGTAGGTGCATACTAGTTAGTCAAAACATTATAAAGCATTTAATTTGTTTTACAAATAAAATGTTTTTGTTCTGAAGTGTTTTGAGTTGACTAGACATTTTGGCTTAAGAGAGAGGTTTACTAAAAGAAAATCTTGAAATGACCTCCAGATTTAGAGGCAGCTTCTAACTAACTGGTTATTAAGGACCATATGCAAGAACTTGATTAGTGTATGCTTTGTTGACACTAGCGTGGGTTTACTTGTGTCATCTTAAGTTAAAAGGTGGCGCAATCATGTGTTCAGGACCATACTATCAATCCTCTAAGCATTCACTATACATTTTTGCATACCGCCCTAAGTCTTTTATGCCACGAAAGCTTAAAGAACCCCTGAGACACGTGCATATATATATTTATATAAAATCTTCCGCTAATATATATTAGCTATAATATATATATATATATATATATATATACTATATATTATAGTAGCGGAAGATTAGTGTGTGTACTTGGGGAGGGAGGGTATTGGGAGGAAATTAGAGTATGGTGTTGACCCTTTGACATAAAAAAGTAACTGAAGATAATTGTGTTTCATTTGTCTTGAGGACTTATTTTATTTGCTTGTTGTTAATTTCACATACAAATAACTTGAGTTTTTTTTACCTCAATATTCTACTGCCCTCTTCTCAATCGCCACATTAGAACTTGTATCCATGCCGGGCGCAATGAGTTGGAATAGTGAGCCGTATGCCACAAGGTCTGTGTCCCTTGGGATAAGGGTGGTAGCTTTGGAAGAAATTATAGCAACAGGTATGTTATTGACAGGCCAGTTTTTTTAAACTAACCACACACTCAATATTTCTCTTTGTTTGGCGTGTGTACAACCGAAGAAAGCCTCATTGTCATCCATCTTTTGGGTAGAAACCTTCGTTTCTAGTCTAAAAATCCCTCGAGTTCCTTAGTGTAATGTTATGAATAATAATTTTATGATAAAAAAGTTAAACAACCTTTGATCTTAATACTAAAGCACTTATGATTTGATACTCTATAAATACTGTACACTTTGTTTATTACTCTAATGTTAATCTAATGTTGTCAAAAGAGTCCATTGTACTCCATCATCTCAATTTTCAATACTGTCATGGATCATTGCTCGCCACAGTCTTTCCCAGTATTGCCTTATATTAATATATAATATATATATATATATATGTGTGTGTGTGTAATATTTTTCAATGGCAACATCTAAAATAAATAGATCATATGCTTAGAGTTTAAAAAAAATGGTACAGTGCACCACACATACTTTCTCTTTTTTTTATCTTAGACTAGAGACATTTACTAAACACTCAAGACTTGTGAAATGAAATAAAACACATTGTTGCAGAAATAATCCCCCAAAGTGCAAAAATAATATACACTGTGATAGAAACATTGAGAAAAGAGGTACATCTCTGTTCACCTGCGAGCATAACAATCAATTTCAAGTTTCAAAGAACTATTTAATATATATACAGTAGAACGTTTTTAATCTGTAGTCTAAGTCCAAGTCAAGTTGTAGTCTAAAATTTTTATGAAATATTTAAAATTCAAATTAACCATTCTTATGAATATATAGACATCTGGTACACAAATAAATAGCCTCAAAGTATGCTACATATAAATACACACATTTTCTACATGTTATAAAAAGCACACAAACTATATATACACACACATACATATACATGAGACAACAAGAAGAATTAATGTATGAAAATTGCAGACTTAGCTCAGTCAGGGCCTCATGTGATAACAATGTCACACAGAAGTGCAGAGCTAACACATCCCCGATTCTAGGAAACTTCTTACCCACGGGTGCAGAATACGTCAATAGCTCCAACTTAGTGTGATGTTCTTGGAATGTGGGTTCGAAATATCCTATTTTTTATATTAACTAATGCCAAATTAGCCCGACCCTACCGTGTGTGTGTATGTATATATAGGGTTATTTTATTAGTATTATATAAAGTTTAATAGAGTGTTAATTATTATTATTAATGATATAATTAGTTTATATAATAAATATTACATCTAAATTTATTGATAGTTGAATTAAAAATTGATCCATATACACACAAATATATATATATGCATGCCTATATGTGGTAGTTTCTTAGCTATAAGAATATATATATATATTTCTAGGTTTATATGCAGTAGTCTCTTAATTATAAGCATATATATATTTATATAACAACACAGAAGTCCATCAGCGACAATTACATCAACTCGGTGAGAAGGACTTTCACTAGTCTATTTATACTAAAGCAAATGGCTATCACGTCTAAATGCCCATACATTTTGTATTATTTATACTTTTTTCACTTAAAGCATTAGTTTTAACTAGTTTTAATAATCACTTATCGGCATAACTATCATAAAAGATTAATAAGACCCAAGCTATTGAGAGTTTATCACAGAAGGAAGACATGTCAAATAAGTACATTCAGACCATGGTCTAATAAATAGGGTTCTGGTTATTTTTAGTTTGAGTGATCAAACAGTGAAGCAGCCAAAAAGTGCTAGTATCACCGCATATTAGCATGCACAGAATTCAAATATTGGAGATAAGGTTGAACAACTAAGATTTGATTTTATAATTAAAGGTGTGGTCGCATAGCTACTAATACACAGTAAAAATGACTGATTTGCGACCAAAATTCTAGATGAACCAATAATGATTTTTAATTATTTTTTTTAATTATGACTGTATGAACACTTTTCTAAATTGATATTGAATTATATAATTAATTTTTTTATGCATATATTTTTAAAATTAATTAAAAAAACACACTTTTGAAAATGGTTGGATTTAAAGAAAAAAACATACCATCTTAAGTTTTGTGTGTAATTTACAAATATAATATTTTTAAACACGTAAACCTTTTCCCTCAGCTGAAAATCAGTCATTAGTTACATAAATGTAGGTTTATTACAAGATAGGGGTGGAAACCCCCACCACACCTACTAAAACCAAGAGAGAGGTGAAGTTTCTTGGTAGAACCCGAGACTCAGCCGGCAGTAATCCTATTGTTCGCTTGACAGGACAACACTAATGGCCTTGAATCTTGTTCAGAGGAACAGTTAGAATATTTCAGATGTATTTTTTTCTGAGTCTTAAAAAAAATCTTTGCAAGCTAGGAAGTGAACCTACATCAATATTATTTCATAAAATATATTTTTTCAATAGGTACTTTTAACGTGCAATTTATGAAAACAAGGATTATATCCCCACATGACTTACAAACTAGCTTTTAGCTATGACATAAATAACAGTTTATTTGAGTTAAATTAATGACTACCTGGTATCGAAACCGGGACCCTTAACATAGTAAGCACAAGTGCTATCGACATAGCTAAAGTGTTGGTTAAAATATAAAGAGAAATGTAATACGTTAAATATGATAAACCACTTTAAATAAACGCCAAAAAATAATATAACGATAAAAGAATAGCTGTGGTAAAATAATATTCAATATAAAAATTGGATTAAATTGGAATGTCGCGCAAGTTGACGCACCTTATGATGGCTCTCAACACACAAAGTATTAAATTATTTACATTTATTTTGTATTGAAGATTGAACATTTTCCTAAAAAAAACACAATTAATTTTATGCTTCTATAGAAATTCACTTTTTGGGGTCAGTGTAGCCTTTCAAATTGTTTGGAAACTATATGCTATTCATCAAGTAGACCAGGGTTGGACTGGGCCCTCCAAAAGGGCGTGAAACTTGTATTTTTTGAGGACGTAAAATATTTTGAAGCGCCCAAAAATGTTTACCGATGTAACGAGTTACAAGTTCAAGCTAATTCAAATGGATCAACAATCACCAAACCCCCCCTGATGAACTTCAGCACTAGAGCATGTGGACTGACCTCCGCTCTCTGACACTCTACTCAACTGACTAAGCGGAGCTTTCGTTCGACGGACTGCTCGGAAATCAATCCATGCCCAGCTGGAAACAAAAGAATGAGGTTCCGCGTGGCCGCGTCGAGTTGCAAGTTCCGCCACTAGGCCATTCTAGCTCTTTCTACGAGTTACCAGTTCCTTCTTTTCTTGTTGTGTTTATGTTCTTTCCTCCTACCCCCTCCTTCCCTTGCCCCTTCTCTCTGTGAATACAATTATGGGTATATATTGGGACGTTTGTTTTCAATGGTCACTTATTATACCACAGACTTACCAAGGTGAGGGCGGCGACTTAAGGTCAGGATCTAGTAACTAAAATTCATTTTCGGCATAATGGGGGGTTATCGTGTCAAAATTATTGTTTTGTATTTAAATTCTTATAAACATTAAATTTGTAATGTTTTGCCTTTTCACGCAGTTCATTGCAAATGCGGTCACCTTTCTGACTCCTTATGTGAGATTAAATTCTATAATTCTTTACAATAATACTTTAATTGATGTATGTATATATATATTCAGGGCACTCTATGGCAAACCTTTAGTCTCGGGCTTACCACCCATCCCTTCTTTGGTATCGTTAACTTATTGTATTGTATGTGGGATTATTTCGTTAAGTTTCCTAATGTTGTACACAGGGCACTTATATCTTAGTCTTCGGACTCGGTCCAAAGATAGGTCCTTTTTTATTGTTGCCTGCCAACACTATGTTTATTTCATTTGCTTTAAGGCGCATACATATTTGACTTCGAGTAAATAGTTCTAATGTTAATTTGTTTGTTAAGAGTTATAATGATGTTTTTGCATTTCACACTTAATGCGTGAGTTAAATGGACCTTAAACTTGAGCTTCTATGCGAAAGATATATAGTTGTTTACCAAGATTTATAATTATGTTAACTGCTTTTCGCTCTAAATGCGTGGGATATACAAAGTTTGAACCAAAGACTTTCATGCTTATATTTGTACCTTGGGATATATGATTGTATTCATCACATTCTTATGTCGAACGTACTTGTTTTACTGACAACCAGCTTAATTACTAAAAATATTTATCAATTGTATATGTATTGTAAAGTCAATAACATCCTTTCTCTAAATGGAGTTATTTAAATATCTGGGATGATAAGCGCTTCACGCTATTCCATTGTATTTATGTTTTCATTATGTATATTCATTTTTGGTCGTTCTTAATAAAAAACCAACATTGTCATTGCCAGATAAACTTCTTGACTGATTTTCCCGCCACACTTACTTATATTCAAACAAGAGGTTTACACCTATTTTTTATAAAATAAATATACGAGTGCTGGTAGAATTCAATAATATTCAATCCCCCCCCCCTGTGTATCAAAGCATTGTTTAATATTGTGAATTTAAAGGTTATGTTCAATAAATATAGTATAAATTCATGGACTAGGTGAATTTTATTTCACAAAAGTGAAAAAACATCAAGCATTTAAGGAACATATTGTACAAGGTATTATGCTATATCCTTGGCAAGGATCCTCGGACTATTTGGATACCGCCTGTTTCAACAACACCTGTCCTGAGAATACTGGGTTTGTCTCGAATAAAAGGAAGTGTAGACATCACACACCCAATTACCTCAACTAAAGCCGACTTGTAACAGTGCTGAATACAAGTCCCTTCAAAGCAACACATTACAAAAAAAAAATCATTTTCATGCCAAGGCCAAGCTTTTAAATATTGTAAATTTTAAAATTACTAAATTAATTCAACTTTACATATTCAAATACTGAGATCGTAACACAACTCTATCACCCTTTTCGATTTCTAATTTCTCTAATTAGCATACAGTGACTATTAATATTAAATGGACATTACACGTATTATTATGTTATGAATGGGATCTATTTAGCCTCTTTTCATTAATATAATCATTATTATCTTCACATCCCCCAATAAAAATACTGTTTACTTGTTGTATGGACAAAAAAAGGTATGGTAGTCGAAAGTTTAGAAAAAGATAATTTTTGGAAAATTGATATGGAATCAAAATTAACTAGATTTTATTTAAATTGCATATTTCCAAAGCCAATATATCCTAGGCACACTAGAGCAATGAAAATAAGAAATCCAGAATATATTTGGAATGCATAAAAGACTAAAACAAAGTAGCCAAAGATTTTGGAAACAAAGTAATTATATAGATTTTTATTCTTTATTTTAGAAACTGTCACTAAAATACCATTATTGATTAAGATGTATTATATTGTAATATATTGAAAAAATGTGTTTTATTGTAATGGCTACTAGATATTTATATATAGTACTATGTTCATGCAGTAAAAGTCACGACTCCAAATTGTTCATAGTAGAAGTTTGCTGTTTTATCCATGTTCCTCATTTTGTTAGAACTAATTGCAGGGGCAACGGCATTTCAAACAAGAATTAATAAGTTTTGACTTTATGTGGGACTTTCACAAATAGGTCGTTTTTTTCCACAGAAATTAATTTATTCATTTGGAAGAATTGGACTCTTATGTATTCCACAACAGGATGTAGTCCATTGGCCAAACTTGTAAGATGGATTATATCAGGATAGAACAACTTAAAAACACTTGTGATTTTCATTATATATGCCGTGGCATCCAAATATAACACCAGGGCCTTTTATATGTGAACTCAACTAGATCACACACTTTCAATTCATCATTTACGAATCTTGCAACATGATACGTATGTTCCAGCACTTCTCAGTAAATCAAATATGGTTTGTAAATATCCTTAGGATCTATCTTATCTACCTCAAGGTTCACAACAAAATTACCCTAAACATCTGTCATTTCATCCACATCGACCCATATGAAGGCATCTCCCTTGAAGTTTATTATTCTTTCCATTGTTTCTTCATAATATATATGCAGATAATTCTTTCTGGATATTGATTAATCAGGAATTTATCGCTTTCATTAGTGTCACAAGAAGGATGCAAATTCAGGCACTTTGAATTTAAAACATGGGATGTTCGCAGTGACCATAGCACTACACAAGTTGTAGCATTGGACGGCGTACATAAAATACAAAACTGGACTAAGCTTAACCCGTTTGTATGCTGGCTGGGACCGCGCGGAAAAACAACACTAGTTATACCGGACACACCTTCTCTGAGCCGGGAAAATAGAGCACTGACCATCAAGAAAGTGACGCGAGTGCACCGAATACATTGAGTGGAAAAAACCTGCGCAGTGAAAATAACCCTAGCGAGAATGTTCCCGAACGTCATCGGACTTTCCCGAAGCTATGTGGGCATGCGCAAATATATGTTCCCTATTTGATCTAGATTGTGACCCCCCCTTTTTTTTCCTGTGTCCCTCTTCTGAGTTGTACGATATATATATACTGGTGCTTGAACCAACAGACATCACAATTGGGCCTGTAATCATTTCGGGAATAGGAGAAGCTCCGGCTTTTCATCATCGTTTAATAATGTAAGATCAAAATTCTATTTCGATAAACTTTAACTTCATTTTGGTTAAATTTAATGTTTCCAAAATCTCTTTAGGCCTTGTTTCAATAATTATAAAAACGCTAAGCATAAATAGGACAGTTAGGAAATGTATCTTATCTTTCTTTAAATATCAACTCGTTGCTAGGTAATGGCGTCTTATCGCTTGTTGAGTTGTAATATTCGATTATATATCTTGTGAACTTTATCGGTAGTTTATTTAATGGGTTTCGAATGCCGTTTCTATTCTTACATGCGGAAATATTTAACTCATGTTCGCGGGAACTTTTAAAATTCCAATGTTAGACATAATTATTGTTTATTTGAAACGTGCCATTACTGATGGACGAGTATTTAAATGTTAAAGCTAGACATAATTGTTGTTTATTGGCAACGTGCCATTACTGATGGACGAGTATTTAAATGTTAAAGCTAGGCATAATTGTTGTTTATTGGCAACGAGCCATTACTGATGGACGAGTATTTAAAAGTTAAAGCTAAACAAAATTGTTGTTTATTTTGCAACGTGCCATTACTGATGGACGAGTATTTAAAGGTTTGGGAAATAATGAGCCCTGTTAATAGACTTGATAATTAACTGTATGATTGTAAATTTTCTTTGGTAATCTCGACTAAATGTGTAATAGCCTTTAAATGGCTGAAGCCGCTTTTAAATTTATGACTTGTCAGTAATATCAACGCTAATGATAAATGATTGATATTTTTCTTTGACATGAACGTTGAAAGTATGGAGTTCATATATATTATCTGTTTATATATTTTGGCAATATCTAATGTTAATAATTAATGAATCCGATAGTTATCTTTTTGTGAGATATTTAATAAATACCAACGTAACATGATTTCAGCTGTATTTTTATGACTGTCCCGCCATACCCTAGGTAGAATAAAATTATATTTATTTATTATTTTTAGTTTTCTCTTAAACTAGCAGTATGCATTATTTGACTGACCCTTGAGGTAGACTGTCCTTATGGTAAACTCAGCAACAGGTGAGAGTTGCGAGCTTCGGTTTTCGAATGTTTGGGCCTAAAAAACATTCAAAGCATTGAACTCCAAGCACTCGCTCCTGTTGTCCCCCCTTTTTATGTTAGGTTTTGATGTTGTTTGAACCTCCTCCCCTTAGGATGGTTCATTAATATAAACCGTATATAACAGAGATATAAGAGAAATAGCTATAGTAGATTAACTAAATTGAGATTTGTTTGGAAAATAATTGTGGAAAGAATTTCATTTGGCTCTGGGTTAAACACCTTTATTTATTAATATGATTATTTTTACACCTAATACTAGTTTAATTCTAGTGTATGGCTTAGTAATAATTTTTAACATAATTTTAAATCAAAATTGAATTTAATAAACTTAACATAACAGTATTAAAATATATTCTCCCAAGCTATATTAACATTTCTCTTTAATGAATCACATTGTTTAACAAAACAAGTCATTATAATATTAATCTAAAATTTTAACTTTATCGCTTCATCAAACGTCTGTCGTTTGTTATATCTAGACTTTACAGTACAAGATTAATTATCATGGAATCCATTTTATCTTTGTATTAGGGTGACCCGGTGGTCTAGGGGTAAGGTGTCTGACTTCTGTGCTGGGGTCCAGGGTTCAATCCTCGGTCCCGGCACAGATTTATCTGATTACCAAACCCTTCCTTCACCCCTGACAAGGCGTGTATTGATCACAACTTGTGAATAAAGGGAATGACAGGCCTCCACCGTGGTTCGGATCCCACCCTAAACGGTAGGTCCTCCATTTCATATCACAATCATCTTACCATTACACATCAGCATAAGTGCGTATAAATCGAACGGGTAGTAAGACGCGGTGCTAACAATAATAATCTTTGTATTATATTTGATGTTATATAAGTTTGGTGAATTTTTTTTAGGTCAGATAAGTTTTTAAAATATCGTTTAAATTTCTAGTATTTTATTTTAATTTATTTATTTTTGTTATAAGTAAATTTTTTTAGGACTCTCCTACTGGACTTGTATATTTTTTAATGATTGTTTATCCTACATTTTTGTGGAAACATTTTTATCTTTAGCAAGATATGTATGAGTATTATGTGCATGTAATCATTATTCTTTTTAAATTTGACACGTAAGATGATCTTGATAATTTTAAATTTTTTGTAGGATTATTATTCTTTCTTTATATCGGTCAAGAGTTTTGACAATTTTATAATTTAAACAAAACTAATTTAAAAAGGTTTTTTAGAAAAGTTATGGCCTAAATCTCAAGAAATTTAATAACTATTATTACCCGCATGGTCTAACGCACTACTCTCGTGTTGGAATCGATTTCCGATGACAGGAATATTTGGGTTCAAATCCCAGTCGGGTGTACTGAGGAGGGTTTATTTGAAACGCTTTTCCACTCTACCTCTACGCAACTGCTAATACACTTCCTCTAAAAATTCAACTTCCTCATCCCTAACTCATTATCGTCATTACTACATATATGTATAACCTTAACAGGTAGTAAGACGTGGTGCTAAAAAAACCTTTTATTTAAAACACATTTAAATTTTATAGTCCTAATGATTTTTATTAATATTACTCATAAATTCTTTAATCTTTTGGTCTTAAATTGTTAGACAGATTTATTACCTACACTTATTAAAGTACGAACAAAAACTATATATATATTTATATATTTAACATAAATACTTTCCTATATATATATATATATATATATAGAGGTAGAGTGGAAAAGCGTGTCAGATAAACCCTCCTCAGTCACATAATCGAAGGCATCAGTCTCACAATAAACTGTTATAAGATAATGGATTAAATCTCCGCTGGGTGCATTGTAATAAATTCTTACTTCCTCTATCGACGCGAATACGAGAGTCAACTTTATTCACCCTGAAAAGCAGCTTACCTTGTCGGTTTACACAATGGTACAGATTAAAATCTAAGTTAAGACATAGTTTTTAAGGTAAACGAAGTGTATTTCTTCTAAAATATATGACTCACCTCTACCCTTTAAAAAGTTGAGCCGTTAATACGCAATTTTTCAAACTTGTTAGTAAAAAGGTTTATATAATTGACCACTAGAAAGGTATCTCAAAAGTTGGCATTTATAGGATTTTTAAAGGTCGTGTCATAAACCACAGATAGGCAAGCCCCGAGTCCTTTGAGTATGGTGGGGTTGCCGACTGTGGGAGCTCAAGGGAATACCTTTCAAGTAGTTCAATCTTTTTTAGATTACGTTTATGGCTACGGAGGAACATCAAGAAAATAAATGGTACAGTGCGTCACTAAAAATTTTTCTCTATTTTCTCTTAAAATAGATACCTTTACTAGAAACTAGTAGGTTTTGAGAAAACTATTAATATATAATGGTGCAGAAACAATCCACTAAACAGCATAGCAAACAATTTTACATTTCAATGATATAAATAATAAAATATATATTAATTTACCTTAATTTACTTAGAGCTCAGAAACTATTGGCTTGGCAAAAAATATATTCCCAGTAAAGTATATTTATTTTTAAGGGTGCTACACTCATACTATGAAAGATAATTCGTATTTTTAATAGTTGCAGAGATTTCATTAATATTGGAAATTTGCACCTAAATAAAATACCCTCAAGTTAATTTTAATGGGAATTTAGAGTTGCCATTTTCTATATAATGCAATAGAGTGCCTACATACACAATTTAATCAATATCGTTATCATGAATTTCAAGAAAAGAGTTTTTTTTCCCTCTTTATACCTTTCAGTAAACTTCCCTTAATTTTAGAGTTAGATTTCTAATCCCAAAAAATCTTTTCAACGGAACCTTATGGAAATCCTAGACACAAAGTTTTAGCCCGATCAGTAAAATTATTTCAGCTATAGGCCGTGATAGACACACAACATCGTAAAAACAACCTTTTCAGTTGTATGTGAACATGAAACGTCAACATTTATCAACATTTCGAGATATATTTTTTTTCTTTATGACGATCACAATAATTCTTTCTCCAAGGATTCAAGAAAGAAAAATTTACAAGCTAAAAATAAACTCATTACTAGTCCCATGGTATAAGGGCTGCAATAGACTAGATTTCGATATATAAGGGGGTAAAAATTTTAATATAAATTCAGATGTAATTAAAGGTTTGATTCCTGGCATGGCAGAAAAAATTATCTACGGTTAAATTGGGGTTTCCTTTATATATATAAAAAAAATCTATCAATTAATGGCCTGAGGACTTTGTATTGTCTCTGTTCTAAATTTAGGTTAGATTATAGATCAAGTTTGCTTATATAATCAGTCTGTTCAGAAAGTGTAAGGTAAAAAAAACAAGTTTGGAAAGGTGTAGAAGAACTGACATTTGCTAAAGACTTACTAAAAAAGATTCTTCGAATAACTCAGATTTTTTTTTTACGTACAAAGTGTGTGCCACACATGTTGCTCCAATTGTGATTTTAACGGAACGTCCCATATTTTTGTTGCAAGCTTGACACATTATAACCTTACTGTCAGTTGTGAAGGAGTTGTTAATCCCAGCCCATTATTTTAATTTTGTATTCAGCAAGATTCACCTGGTGTCATGGTGAACAAAATAAAATATCTTATGGTAGCTTATTGTTAGACTTTCACTTTCAACCAGTCATGTTAAATAAACTAAAATCATTTGAAGATATACAAGATAAGAATGTAAGTCGTTGGACTAGTGTGTTGGAGGGGAGGGAGGTTTAAGATCAAAATCACTTATCTGTTTGCTAAATTCTTTAAAAAATGCATCAAAAGGTGCATTATGAGGAGAGAAGGCCTGTACTTAGTGGAAAAACACTTGACTACCCGAGATGGATTTTAGCCTTTTCAATTATTCATTGAAAAATTCCTTTCAGACAATTTATACAAACCAAACCAAATGAAATAAAACAAAACAAAACCAAATCAAATAAAACAATGTTTAAAAACTCAACAAATTTTCAATAATTATTACTATAAAATATATTATCACAAGGTAGCTTTATGTAAAATCACTTGAAATATATAAACATGTCAAAATATGTAAAGATATATAAAATGAAAATCAAATAATAATTTATTTTCATTTTATATATTATAATAACCCTAATATTGTGGGCTTGCTGGAAAAACTCACTAATTCATTTTTTTCATATTTTTAGATTTTGATACCATTATAAAGGTAAATAATTGCTCTTCATTTTGAAACACCTCACTGAGTCATTTGTTGTTATTTGAACTAACAATTAAATATTCTGTTATTTTCACCAATTCAACAGAAACATTTTACTGTCAAGAAAATCTGACTAAGTAATGTCAACTGAATTAGTGAATTTTCCTTATCATTGTTTTGGTCAATAGAATAAAAGATAAAAAAATCTTACTAACTATACAGTTGGTTAGTTAAATCTATTCTGTAAACACTTGCTCATTCGACATTATCAATGACAACAATAGTTAGGAAATATTATTTTCTTTCTTCTTAGGTTATTTTGTTTGTTTTATTTCTCACATGTATAATTTAACCATCTATGAATCGGCTTCCCCTAATAATGCATACTGTTATTCATGGACAGAACTAGACGGAAAAAGAGGAAGCTCAGAAATAGTTTCATGCTTGCTACAGTGGATGAATCAGCTTCCTTCTACTGTTCTCTGATACATGTGACGGCCAAAATCACAACATTATATATACATACATGTGTGCCTTTATGCTATACAATGTATAGAACACACATATAGACATAATTGAGCATAAATTTATGGAGCGTGGCCACTCATACATGGAGGTGGTCAGGTGGACTCAGTTCATAGTGCAATAGAAAACTTAAAAAGTATGTTCCAGTATATTCACATCTTGATTGTCTGACAATTTTTAGAAAAGCGAGATCAATGAGGAACAGAAACAAAAAAAAATGGACCTTATCAAGTCAAGGAATTGAAATTCACCGGGTTTTTTTTTATCTAAAGAACCTGGCATCAAAGAATGTTAGGAATACTACTGTTGATAGTGCTGGTAATAAAGATTGTTGGTTAAAGGTAAAAGGCTTCCATTTATCAAAATACTGCCCAAATATAATAAAATACAGGTATGATTACTTTGGAATATCCGGAAATTGATGTAGGTAAACGTGGCAGAAATCAACTAGATAGTGAATGCACTGTGCAAAATCTTTATAAAAAACAACTTCATATAAGCAAGGAGAAGAAACAAGACCTATTCTCTGTGCCGAAAGAAAGTTATTCTAGAAATATACCATGCTTCGTATAATTCCATCCCAGATTGCAAAATGAATGAGAGGGTCCCAGAACCAGGGATTCTAGATTCTGAAAATGAAGAAGATGCTTGGATAAGTTTAGACTTTAAACATCCATTTTTTAACCTCACTCTATTGTTTATGGATTTTCAATCTAATTTTTTTAATCTATTCAAGTTTTAGTGGTAAGTCAAAATAATTTTCTTTCCTATTTTGACATTTAAAATAGTAGGCATTATACCATGTACCATGACAGTGTGTTTTTAAAGTGATTAATTAATATAGTATTATTTATTTTCTAATTGAATGACTGTCAAAATGTCTTTTTAATTTTGAAATTCAACAAACAGATTTTATGTAATGAACATGAGAAAAAATGTGTTCCTTTTGTTGGTTTTCTAATTGTACTCCAATTTTAATGCCATTTATTTAACGTTTGAATAAGTAAACATTAAAATATATTTTTAAGTGGGTATAATTTGTTCAAATCAGTAATAAATCTTGAGTTATGATTCAAGACCTTTAAAAACAAATGTATTTGAATGATTATTAAAATAAAGAGTTTAACCACTAGTTAGCATGATTCTAAAATAATGACTGTAACTCAATCAACCTTCTATAAGACATATTTTTAATCTCACTAAGTCAACCTTTAATAGTATATTTTCTTTATCAGTGAAAACTCACTAAAACAAGTGAAAGTAATCAATTGATTAAATTTAATCAACACAATAGATTATGAAAAAAATTGTTGACACTTAATGTTTTAAAGTATGTTCCTAATATTATGAAAAAAAATTTGTTTACGTTGGATTTATGATTTTCGAAAAAACATACAAAAAGTAAAAGTATCATTCCCTCATAAAATAAAAATTGCATTTCTCACAAATTAAGAATTTTGACTTTATGAGTTTCTCCAGCAAGCCCACAATATGGTGACTCGTTGAGATTTCTATTTTCTGAACCTCTAAATGGCAAGTAATAGAATATGTATTTACATAAAAATCCCAGCTCTAGTAATGACTTCCAGAATTTTGCACCTTTACACTTTTCCTACAGTAAAACTATTAAAAATGTGTTTTATTTTAATGGCTACTAGATATTTCTATATAATTGTGATATGTTCCTGTGATCTAGTGAAATAAGAAAAGGAAACACGTTATTCAACTGCAACTAGAGCGTGCCTCTCCAAAATGTGTTCAACAGTAACACTTTCTAATAAAAGCTATGATAAAATGTGTATTTTTTTACACAATGGGGGAAGACTTAACGAAAGTCCAGAGCTAAAATAAAAACTTTTAAATCAGAAAAAAAAACTTCTTCCATTAGTTCAGGGGGTGGAGGGGCAGCTACCCCCTAAAAAAATCTCTTTCCAACCAAATACCCTTCCACATTAAAAGATTAAATCATACCTACGTGCTTGGCTCACACCGTTTTGAGAGTAGCTTCTGAATATACTATGTACTTTTATCAAATGATGAATGCATGAATAGAGACTATCCCTTTATATTTATGCATTTATCTAAACTCTAGAATTGTTGGTTCCCAAACGTGTTGAATGGCGTACCACCCAAACAATTTCTGTATTTTCGAGTGCCACCAAGATCGTGATGAATATTTAATATTTAGGTACATTTTAATGGCGCCCAGGAATATGATGACAACACTATTTATAAATTAAGTTTTTATTTATCATTTCTACTCAATCAATACGGATAATAGGGCACAGGTATTAAAGAAATATTAAAAAAAATATATATTTACCCCTCCAACGACTGTTTAAATCTCTTTTCCTTATGGTTTCACTTGGTCGTAATATATTTATGGTATTTTATGAGTCATGATATTTTTACAACTTGAATTTGCTTGTTTTGTTTAGCTTCTCACAGCGTACTACCTGGAATAATTGTATGTGCCACTAGTAGTACGTGTATGGTTTGGGAACCACTGCTTTAGATAAATGAGCCGAATACTTAGCGAGTCCTCTTACTAAGCTAATTGTTTAATTCCGATTGGGGGACTAATATTTATCATATTTTGATTAATTTACAGCCTTGAGGTAGAGCATGCATGAATAACTTTCCAATTGATTTTAAAAATCTAGAGAATCATTATATTATATAATTAGTCATAATTTTTTTAAAACAACATAGCAATAAGCAATAGGCATAAAATAATTATGTTTTCACTAAACAAATATTTAAAACGGTTTCAATTTGGAAAAAATAAAGCAGTTTTCTAAGTAGTGTATATTAGAAAATAGCAATCCCACATGGCGTTGCCTGTGATTCTTCAAAAATTTGTTAAAAATAGGCTAACTAAGAAGCTAATTATAAATTTAAAAGTCCTGTTTCGGGGTGTAAAAATTTCAGATCTCTGCGTGCCATAGATTTGGCTGGGCATCGCACACAAACAAACACACACAGGCAAACACTTCCTTTTATTATTATATATAGGAACAAAAATTATTCAATGTAGACTTTATTCAAACACTTTGTGAGACTAAAACTTCAGGTAGAGGCGGACGACCAGTCTCTGCTTTGTTTGTCATTCAGAATACAGAAAACCAATTGACCAAAAGAGTGACATACTCCAGGGTGGGGAAAGTAATAGAGTGGTGGGGGTATTTCCTCTCCTCAAGCAAGTACTCAGTTCAAGAAGGAAGATAAGACCCAAAAGGAACTTGGTCTTCTATTTTGCCACATCTTAAGGTAATATGGTGATAAGATAAAATGATAAATTTGTAGCAAAATATATGACCTTAAGTAGAATAAAGATTAACTGCAAAAGAAATGGTTTACTAATTTTGTAAAAGAATTTGAGTTTGCTTAATAATGGTAAATAAATAAATATATATATAAAACACTCAAGGGCTATTTTCTACACATTATGTCATATTTATATTGGATAGCATGAAGTACCTGGCCTTGCCCGGGAGGAGTATTTTAGAATAAAGAGGATAAAGTTTAAAATGGGCCAAATCAAAGGTAAAAAGGTTAAAACTGATAAAAAGGGTTAAAAGGTGCAAAAAAAGAAAAAAGGATAAAAAGGGTAAAAGGGCAAATAGTGCAAAAAAAATGTGAATGGTGAAAAGAGTGAACAGGGTGAAAGGGTTTAAAAGAGAAAAAAGTGCAAAAGGTTAAAAAGGAACAAAAGTGCCAAAAAGTCTAATATTACAAAAATGGTAGAATAGTTTAAGGGCAAGAATAGCAAAAATTGTAAAAAGGTAAGAAACTATTTATTTTATTTATTTAATGTATTTGGTATGCACTTTCTGAAATGACATTATATTGGCACAAGAGAATTTCTATGAAAGGGCCTACCAATTTTGCCGGGAAAGGTATTTTCACATATCTTCCTGGGTTCTTTTACATGCCATAATCAACATTCAACTGATGGCTTTACTTCCCCTCCGAAGGATACTACAAATGTTAAACAGAAATTTGATACGAATAAAAAGGGTAACAAGGACAAAAAGGGAAAAAAGAACAAAAAGTGCAAAAAAGGATAAAAGAAAAGTTCTAAAAGAGCAATAATGAAAAAAAGGTTAAATAAAATAAAAGAGGGTAAAAAGGGTGAACAGTGTCAAAAGGGCAACATATAGATGAGGAAAAGGGTGCAAAAGGGTAAAAATGGGGTAAAAGTAGTAAAAAGATGCTTTCCTGACTATAGTTTTGAAATTCCAGTATATTTCCAGTATATTTTTTTTAAAGAAATCCAGTGTATATTAAAGGTACTCAGAGACAAACAATCCCTCTTTCAAAATCATAAAATGATAGAAAGTTATGGTGAGCTTAGGTCTGAGGAAAAACCTAACAATCAAACCCCAGATCATTAACCACCATCCTTTATTTGTTTATCCACAATACTTTGTATAGATATATGAAATATTAAAAAAGTTTTGTGCATACAATTTTCAGATTACTAGCAAAATTAACATTTTTTGTAGTATTTACATTAATTTACATTTAATTTTCAGTGACTTATGATATTATACTTGTCTTGATTTCTTACTATCAATAAGTTTTATTTGTAAGGTATCGATGATTAAAATAAAATTGTAGCTGTAATTTTATTTGCTATATCACCTACTTGTGGATGTTTGTTGTTTTTAGCCCCTTGTGATATTTTCAAAGTGGTATTTCCTGTTTTGTTGAAATTTGTATGTTTCTTTGTTAGAGAAAGCCCAAAAGAAAAATTATGTATTAAAGTAGTCCTTTATTTTACAGCTGAATCTATTGTTCCAGTAAAAAAAAAAAGTATGACTAGATTGGTGATTAAAGTTTCCAAGGATTCAGATGTGGTTATACATCTAAGACATGATGATCACATCATCCAACAAATTGGCAGATATTTTTATTCTACAAACACTCAATTTAATCATGCTTCTCATTAAGAATTTGTGAAAATGTATAAGCTCATGATACCAGGGTTATGAACCACCATCACCATACCTGCTTGGAAATAAAATACTCTACACTGTGTATGACGCTGTTATTTCTGAATGCAAGGAGAAACATCAAGGACAGATTGTATCGATGTTATTAGATGTATGGTCAAACATCCATAATAAACCTCTTGAATGTTGTTCAGTAATGACTCAGTATGGAAAGTCTGTTATTTGAAACTGTTGATACTTCAGGCCATTCACATACAGCAGAGTATTTGAAAGAGATTGCAGTTACATTCATTAAAAATTGTGAAAGTTAATTTGGGGTAAAAGTGTTATCCCTCTTACTGGTACTTCGGGGTAACTGGTTGTTTTTGTCTAGTCTAAGTCCAGTTTCCGGGCGACCTTGATTTCCATGCGTCGATCTCGCGGGTCCAGTGGATGGGGGTAGGGAAGGGAGATGGGGGAGAAAACATAGGCGGGTTCTGGGGTGGCCAGGGCGTGAAGCTGGTAACCCTCAGGGCTGAAGGGGGAAATCGGAGTAGGTGGGGGTCGGATGGTTGGTGAGAGGGGAAGACGAGGGGAGGAGTTGGCTAACTCGGGTGCAGGGACTCTTGAAGATGCTGGAGCGGAGTGTTGGCG
>CABFVZ010003966.1:32059-48732 GCA_902151445.1 Timema monikensis | reverse complement strand
ATATATATATATATATAATTTTAATATATAATATTAAAATCAGGCAGCCTATGCTACCAGTAAGCTATACATAATTGCCAACCTTATGTATGAATCTAGGTCTTTTCACAACTCGATTCTACAAAATACACTAATTTTTACGGTGGTGCCATATTTGTTTTACTTTGTTTGATCAAATCTTTGTTAAAGGGATCATGATATATTGATACCTAATTAACTTTGTTGAAATCCAAACTTTTATTGAGCTAGGATCAAGCTGATTGGCAATTTGGCGATTGAAGAATCAATTTGATACTCGAGCAACCAGCCCTAAAAGATTTAGGACTATTTCAAATCCTGTCAAACTGAAAATTAATTGATCTGTACTTTAACAATCACACAAGATCGCTAAATAATGAGTTCTCTTTCTCCTAACACGATTAGTCGTTTAACCACTAACCATGTTTGTATACCTTAATATACTTACGAATTGACATCAGACAGATAGAAAAAAGTTACTAGATCTACCTTCTCTTAGTAATACGTCAGTACATGTGATATTTAGCGGTCACTTTTGATAGCTATTTTAAATACCTATAACACCACTAATTATTATTATTATTATTATTATTATTATTATTATTATTATTATTATCACCACATCTTACTACCCGTTCGGGTTATACGCACTTACGTCAATGTGCAATGGTAGGGTGAATGTGAGATGAAATGGAGGACCTACGGTTTAAAGTGGGATCCGAACCACGGTGGAGGCCTGGCATTCTCCCACATTCACAAGTTGTGATTAATACACGTCTTGTCAGAGGTGAAGGAAGGGTTTGGCAATCAGATAAATCTGTGGCGGGACCGAGGAATGAACTCCGGACGCCAGCATATAAGTCTGACACCTTACCCCTAGACCACCAGGTCACCTAACACCATTAACAATATAGTGAAATGTTATGATGGTTGACCACTAAACGATATGGATTAAATAGCAACGCTATTACATTTGATTGAGGGTGACCTGGCGGTCTAGGGGTAAGGTGTCAGACTTCTGTTATGGAGGTCCGGGGTTCAATCCTCGGTCCTGGCACAGGCTTATCTGATTGCCAAACCCTTCCTTCACCTCTGACAAGACATCTTGTGAATGTGTGGAATACCAGGTCTCCACCGTGGTTCGGATTCCACGTTAAACTGTAGGTCCTCCATTTCATCTCACAATCATCCTACCACTACACATTAGCGTAAGTGCATATAACCCAAACGGGTAGTAAGATTCGGTGATAATAATTATAATAATAAATTTGATAACTACGGTTATAGCCGCATCTAGATATCATACGATCCCTGGAGAGCTCAGTGGTTAGAGAGTTGGCGTTCTAATCCAAAGGTCCTGGGTTCCATTCCCACGTCCAGGTGTAATTTTGTAATTTAAATAATATGCAAAAAGATACTATGTTTGTATTCTCTAAAAGCCCGCTCCAATGAAAATGGGACTGAACGTTGTTTGCGTTTTAATTTGTCCAGCTTTACGTCCGAGCCTTGCGGGTGTTTCAGTGGCGACACAGACATTTAGCGGCGGGTCCATTGTTAAAATACCGTCACACAGTTGCTATGGTGACTGTACCGGGCGCGAATCATTGTTATAGCGGCTCATGGACCGGACCATAATTTAAGAGTGAGTTATGTCGGAGGAAGGCAAGGCGTGCGTGCGTGCTCGTGGAGGAAAAGGGTTGGGAGCACAATTAATTAGCCATAGAGAATATTCGCTGTAAAACAAACTTCCTCCCTCCCGCCCATAGAAACCGTGGCGCTATTGTTTTCGTGCAACCTACCCTCATCCCACCCCCTCTAACTCTTTTCATTAAATCTGGAATCTGTGGTAGGAATGACGAGGCTTGAATCCAGGGGGATGATTGTTTGCTCGGATGTAATGAACACCTCACACGTGTTTTCCTTGACATATTCTCGACCGGGAACGTGCGCCAGCGTGGCGTGGACCTCGGTTTGTTGAGTCCAGATGTCCAATAAACACGTTTGCAAGTGAAGGTTACAAGGGGAAATGGAGGAAGGACCAATTTTTACCTCAAATTGAGTCAGTGCTGCCATTTGTTAGACAGTCATACCACCTTTAAAATCCACTTTAGGTTTATATATATAAACGAACATGTGTGGTGTAGTGTTACCTCCCCCCTAGTACCTTTCAAGTATAAATTATGTTTGCGTTGCATGAAAGGTACTATCTTCACCAACAGACGCCGGCTGCTTGGTCGTCAGGGCCCGATTGTGGGATGACGTCATGGAATTTTTGAAAAGTAAGACTACTCTAAGCTTCTATTATTAGTACCGTTGAAATTATGATCACTCGTGCAATCCTCTCACTGTCTTCTTCAAGGTAGATTTATCTTCCGAAATAATTTTTTTTATTAAATAACCAACAATTATTCACATCTAACGCGCTACTCTGGTGTTAGTTAGGCCTACTGCCGAAGATGGGTAGACCGGGGTTCAATCTCAGTCGTGTGTAATAAGGGTTGTTTTTCCTACATGGTTTTCCACTCTCCCTATACAAAATTTCGATTATATTTCCTCTAAATTATAAACCTTCATAATCCCCTAGCCCATTAGTTTAATTAGTAGGCCTACTTAGGCGTATAACCAGAACGGGTAGTAAGACGTGGTACTAAAGAAAAAAAGTTCCTGTGACCTTCACCTTGATGTCTCGGCTGCAGCTTATATCAGGGTCAATACGTACCTGAGAAACTGAAGACATGTAAAAGTTAGTTAATTTCATCATCTTTCTGGATTTTTTTTATTTATATTTTGGAGTACGCTCTCAAAATACAATACATACTTGTCTAGACTCTAGACATTTTAAGGTAGACGTAAGTGATAATGATTTATTTACTCAACTCATTTTTATTTGAAGTTTTGTAGTATAAAGAATAAACTACTCGAAATAATATATTTTATTTGTTTATAAGACTCTAAATAGTGGTAGCAATGCAAAGAATATCAACCATGTTTATAGCTCACTTTAACCTGACAAAAATTTCGTGCTTAGTTTAATAGTTGGCATTATCATGAACTGCGTTCCTTATCATGAATTTGCGTTGAATATTTCCCAATCTGAGAGAATCATCAAGGGGATGAAATTCCATGCACACTAGCATATTCTACTTTAAATCTGACCAGACCAAAATACAAATTTATAATACATTCAACTTTCTAGAGTGAGGAAGTGATATACTTGTTAAGGATTTTTCGATTGACATTTCATCATCGGTAGATCATTGTAATATAACATTTATGTCTATTTACAAATATAAGCAATCATAAATTGCATTGCTGTTTTTTAATAATTTGAGATCATCAGTAAACAGTAAATGGTTTTGAAGAGTGACTGTACTTACCAATGTCATCACGTTAAAAAGAAGAGGACCTACGTTTGACCTTTGAGGTTTACCACAAGGGTCTGAGAAAGAGCTGGAGGTGCTATAACCAATGTTTATGGTAAAAGATCGATTTTGAGAGTAGCTCCTAAACCAATTTTTACAGGAAATAGCTGGGCCCAAAATAACTCAGATTTGGGAGAATAATATTGTGTTGACATGGATCAAAAACTTTATTTTGATCAAAATAAATTGCATCAATTTGACCTTGAATAGAGACTTGAGGCAAAGAGACCCAGAAATTATACCAAGCTGGTTACACTAGATTTTTTGTTGTTGATTTTCGAAAAGTCTGTTTATCGAGTGGTGAAACGTGAGCTTATGGTGTATTATTTTCTCAAATACTTTAGAGAAAGTTACGAACGATGATTTAGCAGCTTTTTATATATGGCAACGACTATAGAATTTTTACATGCTTCAAGAAATGTTTCACTTGACCATCTAAGGTTGAAAATATAGTATAACAATGGATTGAAGATATTAGCACATCCTTTAACAATTAAACTTGGGATTCCTTCCACCCCACAACATCTGGATGAAATTAGTTTTTTAATATCAAGAGATACAGCCGAAGAAGTAATGTGGCTAGGATTCAAGGACACATTGCTAACAATAATAGAACAAGGCCTAAATACCTACCAAAGTGGAGTCATACACAAAGCTGAAATATTTTCTTAATTCATTTGCTATTAAGAGAAGATAATTAATAACGCTTCCATTAATTTCCAGGGCCATTCCTTAACCTGATCTTTTTTTTAACATATTTCAAAAATATCCTTGGGTTTGCTTTCAATTAGGTTCGTCCAGATGTCTAGCAATTGGTTAAGTTTCTTTAGTTAATTTACGATAGTGTGAAAAATATTAATAGAATTTTATTTTATTTGGTTTTTATAATTTTAAAAAAAATCGATTTTTCTTTTTCATAAATTTAAATGTGGATGAAAACCAGTTGGAAAATTTTAGAGGAATTTTTAATAGTAACTTTAAGGACATAAATTTTGACTATTTTTTAAATTATGTTAGTCAAATTCTCAATCGCTCTATTGACACAAACAGCTGAGTAAACACATGTCCAATCAGTGGTTGCCAGGGCGTTGTGTAAATTAAAGCAATAACCATTAGAATAATCTAAATAAGTTGCAGGAGTACTATATTTATCTATGATTTGGGGTACATCCAACTCAATAAGTCAAGGGGAATGAGATAGATCAATATTAACCAGAGTTTGGGAGCTATGGGTTACTAAGGGATGGTGTGGATGATCAAAGACACGGTCTAAAAGACTAGCTTTAGTATATTCATTACTGTTAAATTGTTCTAAATCATGTATACAAGTTTAGTAGCTTTTAATATAATGTAGCCGTGAGAAATATTTTGAATTTTATGGTACTCATAATCAATTTTAGGGTAATTAAAATCTTCCAATAATAGTAAACAATAGAGATGGGCCTTCCTCAAATAAAAAGTAGATACAAAAGTTTTAGATTGCTGTTTGCGGGGGGAAATATAAGCTATTATTCAATAACGTTTTTGATTATCTAGGGTGGGCATTTCAACTCGGATACTTCCCATGTAATTTTTTAAATTAGGTCTTTTGATCACACGTGAAATAGAATTAATAATGGTGAATATAACACACCTTCCTTTTGAAACATTAGTTTTATCATCGAGTCTATCAGGTCTATAAACATTATAATTGGGAGGAAAATAATTGTCATTAATAAAATTGATATATAACCAAATTTCGACCGACAAATAATAGAAAATTCATTGGCACAAACATTAGTAAACAATTCACTGGCTTTTGTTCTAGGATCAATAATAATAATAATAATAATAATAGTTGGTCCTCTCACTGAAAATTATTCCATGTAAAACCATAAAATTTCACACACTCTACAATAGTATAAATTAAAATCAATCATCTTTAATACAAATAAAACTTGAAGATGGTGAAAAATCACTAAAGCATGTCGTCGTCGTAGAGGAAAAATTAAAACGTATATAAAATAGGAGAAGGGAATAAAAATAATTAACAAGAATATATAAAACCTTACTATCACTAACTAATACTCCTTACCAAATAAACATGAACATAATAATAATAATAATAATAATAATAATAATAATTATTATTATTATTATTATAGGTAATATTAATAATAAAAGTAAGTAGTATCAAAAAACATCATTTATCATTGACATAGTGCGCACTGATTTTTATTAGGAAGTCTGTTATGAAAGGTCTTGCTTCCTAACAAAATCCTGCTTTTGCAAATAGATCTTGTAAATACAACTTCTCGAAAAAATACAACTCATTGATGGAATTCCTTGAGCTAGTGCTTTTCAAATCGAAATATTAAAATATATAACGTTAAACAGAAATAATTTTGGAAGTACTTGCTTAAAAACCAGTATGAATACCGGTACCTGCTGTACTACCGCCTGTTCTGAAGGACATCAGGACATCACACTAAAAAAACCCAACACAATCCCACAAAGGAGATGATAATTTATCGGAGTCAGACACACTTTACAACGGCGACTGCCCCAATCCCCCATCCTGGATCCGCCACTGCTCGGGTGTGTTCTCTTTTATTACTTTGTCTTTGGGGGATCATTAGTTTGTAGTAGATAACGGTACTTATTTAACGTTTTGTTTGGGAACTACATTTTAAGATACCATATTGTTCTCCTGTCTGTAGCGTGTCCTGTTTGAAAATGTAGTGTTGCGTCAGAAGTGTGCAAGACTGAAGTCGGCCGCGCAGATTGAACTGCGTCTCGGACAGCGCTCCGTGATTGCGTGGGTGGGGCAGGTCACAAGGAGGGGGGAAGGGAAAGAGGGAAAAGAATAACACAAACAAGCGGAGTTTTAAATTGAATTTGCATGAGTGGGGTGAAGTAGTGTAGCAGGGGGAAGCGGCCATCTCGCAAGCAATCATCTGCTGGGATTCAGGCGTCGCTCGGTTGAACAGACGCCGGGGATGGATGGTGACGGACTCTACCGTTTACTGGGGATGGATGGTGACGGACTCTACCGTTTACTGGGGATGATGGTGACGGACTCTACCGTTTACTGGGGATGGGTGGTGACGGACTCTACCGTTTACTGGGGATGATGGTGACGGACTCTACCGTTTACTGGGGATGATGGTGACGGACTCTACCGTTTACTGGGGATGGATGGTGACGGACTCGACTGTGCATTGGGGATAGTTGGAGGGGTGGGGGTGGACTCGACTGTTGACTGAGGTTAGATGAGGGGTGGACTCGACTGTTGACTGGGGTTAGATGAGGGGTGGACTCGACTCTTGACTGAGGTTAGATGAGGGGTGGACTCGACTGTTGACTGGGGTTAGGTGAGGGGTGGACTCGACTGTTGACTGGGGTTAGATGAGGGGTGGACTCGACTGTTGACTGGGGTTAGACTGTCTATTGCGGGATGAATCAAAGTTTTGAATATAATTTGTTTTAACTAAATTGACAGGTAATTTAAACACAGAAAGTAGGCATGACGTAGACTAGGGTGGAAGATAAAATATAAATTCACTCCTCCTGAATGGATAAATATAGTAGGCATTTTAATTCGGTCGATTTATATTTTTAGTTAGTTTTAATTTATTCTTAAGTGTTGACTCTAGCAGAAAGGGAAGGCGGGGAATGTGACGACACAGATACGTCATCCAATCACGTACATTTTAATTTTAAAAGGGCCGCGAGGAAAAAAAGAAGATATTGAGTTTGTTTACAAACATTGACCATATGTCAAACGGTCAGATATCAGATTCTGCATCCATTTAGTTAAAGATTCAGATTTTATCAAGCTACTTAATTATTATTTCTTTCTTCTCATATATTCCTTGTTTCTACTTTAATTTCACATATGTATAGACATATATTTCAAATTTAGAACTTAAATCCTTGATATTTTTGGGGCCTGTACGAGAAATACCGAGAGGCGGGAATCGGAAGAAAGAAGCAGGACTGGCTTCTTTGAGCTAAAGAGAAAATGACACACATTATTTTCAGTGTAACACAAATTGTATTTTATAATAACAATGACTACAATAAGAATTATTGTATTTGTTTATATATGTATTTCCTATTAACTATATTTATTTATACTTTTTATACTTTTAATTTGACCTGCATTTCATTTAAATATGCCAACTATGTTTGTACACAGTATTTTTAGTCCACTTTCTATCCCATATCATTGTTTACTTCAGTATATTGCTCAATCTCTGTTATTAAACTTATTACACATTTACATCATTTTCGTCTATTCAACTTTTAGTATTCATTTAATTCTTATTGTAGTCTTTGTTATTATAACATACTCTAAACTCCTTACGAAAGATTATTTTTATAATGTTTTCTAAAATGTTACAAATTGTATTGTATTCATTTTAAATCTGAGCTAGCACACTATTCTCTTATCATCTATTTTATGCACTATTTTTAATTACGTCGCTAGGCTTAAAGTTAATAAATAGATAGATGCCTTCTTTTAATATCTACTCCTATTTTCCTATAAAAGTCATACCACTTATTATAATAAATATATGAAAGTTTTTTATTTACAATATATATTTGTCACTTTTTTAATTCTTGATCGACAAACCACTACAGATTTTTTATTGTGTTTATGTTTAAGTGACACCAGTTTCCATTTACAAAGTATAATCATGTGGTTTTGTAAATGTCAAGACTATAATTACTAAGTATAAATGTGGGTATAGGGGGTGCTTTAGGAGTAAGTATCTGGTAGCACTTTCTACACAGTCAAGCCACTTCCAGGCGATATTTGGTTTCCTTTTCTCTACCACGAGTAGCTTTAGCGTAGTTTCTCTACATTCTTCCTAAGCGTGTCCCACTGAGCACCAGTTCAGGGCGGTTATAAAACTTTTATTATAAAATTCCGGGACTTTTACAGGCTTTTCAGACAACACCTAAACAAATTTCAGATCTAATATTTTTACAGTTTTTCTTGCTGAATGGGAATTTTTTCATTTATTAAATTGATAATTTTTTTTATAAATCCTAGGCTACCAAACAACAACATTCTTATTAGTTCTGGTTAGTTCTCTATTATTTAATTAGGTATTATTTGTGTTCATGTGTGAATGTGTTGTAAAATAAACCATGTACAACCATTTTATGTTAGAATAAAATATCTAGGCAATGCACTTTGTTAACATCGAAAAACACTCTACCATTTAACATTTTTAGCTTAATTAAATGCGTATATCCCCGGATTGATAGTAAGATGTTATGCAAGTCTTTACTATTTGTTTTTTATTAAAGAAAGAGAGCAGGTGTCACATGTTAAACCATCTTACTCTGTCACGAATATGCTAATTAACTTGACGAGACCTGAAATAAAACATAACCTTATTAAGGAGCACATTAAGAACATTTCATCAACTTTCCCCCCCCCCCNTTTTTTTAATGAAAAGTAAAACTGTTCACAAAAAGGTCGTACAGCTGTTTCGTTTTACCAAAAGCTCTTTTGCTATAGTTCATCTCTCACACATTACTAGCTTCACTTTTTGTGTGCGTTGAGGGTGGTGGTCAGAAAAGGGCACTTTGTTCCTCGAAGGAGGGGGAGGGAGAAGGGTACTTTTCGTCTATTTTAGTTTCTCTCTAGTCGGTCCAGTTGTGTAGAGACCCCAGCATCCGTACCCTGAGTGCCGACGGAAGGGCGGGATGAGATTCTGGGCAGGGGGTGGTGGGAGGAGGAAGTAAAGGAGGAGGGAGAGAAGTTCGACGGAGAAATTACCATAGCGCCTTTTTTCAGAGGGTGGTAACAGATGTTGGCAGTCCTGAGTCTGTCTCTTACCGGGGGGAAAAAACCCAACACAACCACTACCGCCATCTCTCGGCGACAATCGGCAGCTTATTAGAACGGTTTCAGTTTTTTATTTCAAGCGGTTGATTTCAACGCCATAGTTGTTTTTTTTGTTTCTTTTACTACGCGGTCTACACTGGAAAACAGAAGAAAGGAGATTTCATATCGTTTAATGAATTCTTTAATCTCGTTGGGAAAGTTGTTTTATTTTTAACGAAATTGTCGGGAGCTTAAGGGTGCACCCCACTCGAATTGTGGTGGTATTTCTCATGAGAATGGCGGTTCTGAGAGCTTCATAACCACTAAAACAGCAGCTTGCAACCAAAGGGTCATGACCTTTTTGGCGTGTGGTTGCAATGCTTGTTGAGGTTATAGCTTTATATTTACATTTGTAAGTGATTTCAATGTCTTTAGGAAAGTCCAAAACTCAAATTGAAATGTAAGCTGTTAAATTGATAATAACTGTTATTCCCGCTTTGGTTCCGTTAGGTTACTCAACTCTTCAAGTTTCTTGCTGACCTAGACCCCAGTGTCCGACCGAAGGTCATTTTTTTGGCCGAAGCCGAAGTCAAACCTCGTTTTATCTTTCACCTTCGGCAGAAGCCGAAGCCGAAGCTGAATAAATCGCATAGATTGTGAAACATCCCTATTTTTAAGTTGGATGCAATTTTGTTACATTTAAAATTTAAGATCGTGTTTATTTAATTAAACAGGTCACATTTTTTTATTGTTGATAAAATAAAGTGCAATACATTTCCGAAATTGTGATACAAAATAATATAAAGACAAAATAAAAGTATGACAAAAATATCAATTAATTCTTCCTCTTAATATTTGGTTTTTAAAAAGTGACTACATTATTTTTTACTGCCATCCAGTTCCGTTCATAAAATTGATCAGTTATATTTTATGTATATGAAAATGAATTACATTAGCCATGGTTTGAGGGGAAGTTCTTAATAAATGTGATAGTAATACTAGACTACAGTAAACACGGACCACGTGTCACCATGACTGCCTACTGACTAGTCTACCGACCGGGCGACTAAATCCAACATGCAGTGACTTGTCAGTTGTCACTTGTCATGTGACCGCTCCCGCGCTGCACCCACGAGCGTACATTAGGTAAGATAAGTTAAATGAACCTTCGGCTTCGGCGATACCTTCGGTTCTAATTTTGGCCGAAGCCGATTATTTTGCCGAAGGTGGCCGAAGCCGAAACAGAAGCCGAATGTTCGCTCGGACACTATTAGGCCCTTTGTCCACCGAGGATACAAAAAACAAGCGATTAATCTCTCACGACCAAGCAACCAATCACCTGGGCAACTTTTGCATTTAAACAACGCTTCACTCGTCCACCGAGGAGACTACGACTTTAGCGCAGGGCGATACATCGTAAAGAGACCCAACTTGTTGGTCGCCAGCTTATTAGTTGTGGCGTGCACTTGTGGAGCTGTACGCAGTGTTTTATTTACATTTGTGCAAGCTTAAATTTGGAGCTGTTCGCGTTTTCCCAGCAAGTGTTCACTTCTGGGTGACAAAATATCACGGACAATGTCAAAGAAAGAACAAACTACTAATATAAATTTTGTCCTTGAAGTAGAAAATCACCCCAATTTAGAGCCACCTTTCTGTGTTATCTTCTTCTTTAAATCCGGATGGACCCAAAATTGTTTCCGGGCCTTTTTACGATCTTTTAAGTACATGTAGCCAGCAACCAGGTCCACATCAGACGATGAAATTTTCGCGACTGATAGATAGATAGATAGATAGATAGGTTTCTTGTTTGGACGAGAAACGAGGCAACTTACAGTCTTAGTGACCAGTTGGCCGCGATGTATCGCGTTGCGTTGGTTTCCTAGTTGGACGAAGGGCCTACGCTTACTGTGGATCTCGTGTCTTGAGTGCTAGCAACTATCACTCACTGTCACGACTTTTACACCGTGTGAACGAGGCTTAACTTACAAAATACCCACCAGGCTCGTTGATTGGCTTTTGGGGCGTCTTGTTCACATTCGTATTATCGTATACCAATCAAAACAAGCATCGGCATGCACGTGAACTTAAGGTGGAGATGTAGATAACGTGAGAAAGGACCAGGGATTTTTTTTCAGTTTTTATAGAAAAAACTTTATTGGTCAAAACAAATAGAACATTGCGTCAGTACAACCATAGATATTAATTTTCTTCACATGGCGACATCATTTCTTGAATATCTGTCCAGGGTGTCCTGGAATTTAATGACAACTTTTTCTCTTTATTTAAAAAGTTTGTCATCTAATACCACTGTGCTCATAACAGATATCCAACAACTGTTGATGTCACCATGCGAAGAAAATTAAAACTTCTGTTTCTACTGGAGATTTATTTAGGTCAGAAAAATGTTTTCCCATAAAAATTGCAAAAACATTAGTCTTTTCTCTCTTTCCCTACATCCCCACCTTAATGTCACATTCGTTTGGTTTGGTTTGTCGGTGATGGGAAGGTCAGGAATTGAATTATATTTAAGGTGTATTGGGGGTAGTTATTCCTAAACGGTATCCTTCTCTCCCTCCAAGAAAACTAGGGTACATTTCTTCTCAGTTAAATTAGGATATCCCGTACGGGTAGTAGGACGAGTTGAAAATAATATGTAGTTCTTATAAGTTATCATGAGATCTTGATGGTCTCAAAGACCAACATTGTGTTCAAACCCCACAAGAGGTTGTAAACCTCTTCACTAAAATAATAATAAAAGTGATGGTGTGACTGTTCAAAATATGTTCTCTTTGTTTGAAGCAGACTAGATCTATGTTTACAACTGTTTACTTTGAGCAATAACTGCGAAATTTCGCGGGTAATTTGGTTAACAATTAGATAATTTCACATTTACATGGTATTTTTAAACTATAAAGTTATAATAAAATGGTCGATCTTGGTGTTTTTGGGGTAAAGTGTTTGCCTCAGGACCTGATGTTCGTGGGCTCAAATCCAGCTGGGGTCAACAAATTTTTCTTGATCGATAAAACTCCATAGCACAACTTCCTTCGGAGTGGAAGTAAATCCGTTGGTCCCATGTCGATTCTAACCTGTAAAATAACCCTTAAAGGTAAGTGAAAATACCTTAACTGGCAAAATTGGTAGGCTTTCTCACTCTCGCTCATAGAAATTATCGTGTTCTGATATATTCAGTCGGGTTTCAGAAAGTACACATTGAACACTTGAAACAAATGAACAATAAAAATAAATATAATAAAATTATTTGTCGATACAATAGGGACATGTTATTTGCTTACATTTTAGTGTGAACCATATCTTGAAATAACAAACTACTTCTTAAATAACGTAGAATTTGTGGACGTCAACAATGCGTCCAAGCGCTACGGTGAACAGACCCCTTGAGAAAATTGTATTACCTGCAATTCAGTTTGGCGATTCTTTGTACCGCATATTGCATAAGTCTTCCAGGTATTTCTTAGGTCTACATATATTAATCGTATTATTAATTATTCTATTTACATGTAGCCTATGGTAGCTACGTTTAGATTAACATGTTATTTTAGTTAACACTAATAAACCTGCATTTATAATATTTACGTATCATTTTAATCAAATTAAGAAAACTAATGTTAAGTTTTTATTAGTTTATAAATACAGTAGAGTCTCGGAAACTCGACCAACACATTACTGAATTGGAAAACTAACACACACAGCACTTGTAAAAACTCCACAACACGATTGTTCCACTCGAGTTACACAAACAAACAGAGAGGTTATACAGTTGAATGACCTTGGAATGTGATGACTGGCGCCAACAACTGTGTGTGCATGCAATTGTTGAGTTACACGGAAAGTCGAGTTATCGAGTGTCTAGTTTTCGAGAGATTACTATATTGTTAAAAATAACCAGTCATTGATTTTAAGCTGGGGAATGCCAGGCCTCCACCGTGGTTCGGATTCCACGTTAAACTGTAGGTCCTCCATTTCATCTCACTATCACCCTACCATTACACATTAGCGTAAGTGCGTATAACCCGAACGGGTAGTAAGACGCGGTGCTAATAATAATAATAATAATAATAATAATAATAATAATAATAGATTTTAAGCTTTAGTATCAGCATTGAAGAGCATTCGGACTTAACGTCATGTTCATCCTTTCTGGTATATAAGGTAACCAGGGGGTCGTGTTTCAAATCCCGGCCGAGTGTACAAAGGATAGTTTACCACACTCCTTCCACTAAAATGCTGTTATATTTTCTCTTAATTCCACATTCATACCCCATTAACATAAATGTTCGGGTGGCCCGGACAGATGGTGAGGCACCGGGTAAAAATTGGATTGGATTTGGATTGTAGCACAAGGAGTCTTACTTAATATGACAATATTTAAAAATCTATTATAGCTACATTGATGTATTCATACGCCAAACCATGTATTTGTAGCTTTCACTTTTGGCAGTATTTATCAATTATTAACTATTTATCAATACTTGCTACTCGACATTATTTTTTATATCTTATAAGAGGTCATATTTATGACACTGCAAATTTGCTCGATTCTTTTTCTTTCGTTTAAAGATTAGAATCTAATACAACGAATGAGGTATATTGCATAATTTTCAAAATACCATCAACTGGGGTAAATATACGCGCCATTACGAAGAAGAGGTCATGAGAAGAACTACATTGACAACGCATTATTAATTAACACCACGTCTTACTACCCGTTCGGGTTGTACACACTTACGCTAATGTGTGATGGTAGGGTGATTGTAAGATTAAATGGAGGACCTATAGTTTAACGTGGGATCCGAACCACGGTGGAGGCCTGTCATTCCACACATTCACAAGTTGTGATTAATAAACGTCTTGTCAGAGGTGAAGGAAGGGTTTGGTAATCAGACAAATCTGTGCCTGGACCGAGGATTGAACCCCGGACCCCAGCACAGAGGTCTGACACCTTACCCATAGATCGCCAGGTCACCTACATTGACAATTGAAACATTGTTTCTTTTTTTCTCCTTACAACAGAGTCCATGCTTCTAGCAGTGTTTCAAATTGGACATCGTGCATTCCGAGACGGGCGATAACACGTCATAGTAATCATGTACACGTTGGTATCGACAATTGTACAAGCAACGTACAATTTCGACATATTATATCTGAAAATAAGCATAGAATTACGTTTCTTGTTCTACATTTTTTTTGTTTTGTTTGCAAAGGTTTTTGAATCTATATACATCCTTAATTAGTTTTTGTAAGGTTCTATATTTCCTCGTTAAATGATCAGACGGTCAACTAAAGTTGGTAATTTAGAGAGTGAAATTAAGCTATATAAAGGATGGCTACAACATATATTGTTCAACTTATATCATTCAAAAGCATTTGGTTTTAATATATCAAAAGGATAGAATTCCGCCCTTTTGAGCTCGTTTCTCCTCATTCACTCTAAACCTTTTGAAACATTTGCATGTATTTAAAATTGAAAAGTACATGTCGTCTTTGTATCGCCGACGCGTCTTTGCAGTTGAGATGCCATTTTGGTAATGAGTCGAATAAAGACGGTGTCAGTTGATCCTCCGAGTGTTCTCACGGTCATCAGAGTACAATATTCAACACGCACTCCGCTTCCACCCAACAGGGAAATGAAGTTATGCTAAATTTGGATGTGTGCAAGAGCGGAAATGTTAATGTTCCCTGTGTCTCGTCTCTGAAGTGTCTTGCATAATGCTCCTTGTAATATTGAAGTAGAAAGGTGCTGTTAAGTTTAGACATCGCTAGCTTCTAGGTCTGTTAGTTGCCATTGTTTTTAGAGAGAACGATCACTACATCAAACCTAGCTACAGGTTTAACGTGGAGTGTGATCACAAGTAGATATTGTTAGATCTATGACTGTTAGCTGCCATTGTTTTTAGAGAGAACGATCACTACATCCAACCTAGCTACAGGTTTAACGTGGAGGGTGATCACAAGTAGATATTGTTAGATCTATGACTGTTAGCTGCCATTGTTTTTAAAGAGAACGATCACTACATAAAACCTTGCTACAGGTTTAACGTGAAGGGTGATCACAAGTAGATATTGTTAGATCTATGACTGTTAGCTGCCATTGTTTTTAGAGAGAACGATCACTACATCAAACCTCGCTACAGGTTTAACGTGGAGGGTGATCACAAGTAGATATTGTTAGATCTATGACTGTTAGCTGCCATTGTTTTTAGAGAGAACGATCACTACATAAAACCTAGCTACAGGTTTAACGTGGAGTGTGATCACAAGTAGATATTGTTAGATCTATGACTGTTAGCTGCAATTGTTTTTAGAGAGAACGATCACTACATCAAACCTTGCTACAGGTTTAACGTGGAGTGTGATCACAAGTAGATATTTGTTAGATCTATGACTGTTAGCTGCCATTGTTTTTAGAGAGAACGATCACTACATCAAACCTAGCTACAGGTTTAACGTGGAGTGTGATTACAAGTAGATAACTCTGTCTATGGAATCACCTTGAGGGCAATTGATAGGATACTGTGGTATTCTACGGCTACACTTGCAAGTCTATATTCTTATATAAAAATAAATAGCACGTTTAACACCAACTTTGACTAAAGGATAAACACGATGAGAGTGTAGATGGGTGGATTTGATAAAACCACGCTGATAAATTGTATCTGAAAAACCATCCCGTCTGAGATTCGAACCTCAAATCTCGGTCAATCCATTATATTGCATGTTTAAGGTGTTACGCGAGAAAATATGAGCCAAGTATCGTTTATTTTGTACACTCTTCAAACAACTTTTATTTTTAAATCAATGCTTTTTATTTCAGATCAGATTCTTACTATGCTAAATTAATAAAATATTGCCTCAGTCAATAGGGCCTATATTTAGTTTAACTTACATGTTGTGATCTCAACAGTTATTTAATATTTGTCACGGGCACCGCCAATTTTAAACAGGACATTTTCTCTTCATTAGAATGTAACGGCACTATTCAAGAACCGTACAAATTATTACATACATACAATTATACTAAACCTTTTTTTTTCTAAGCGCCGCGTTTTACTACCAGTTCGGGCTATATGCTTCTGTACTAATTACGCAGGTGGTTTTAGGGATTAGGAAGGTTATATTTAGAGGAAATGTACACGCATATACGTGGAAAACAATTTTTTTACAAATCCTCAGTACACCCAACCTCGCTTCAAACCTCGGTCTCCCTGTCATCGGCAGTCTACTCTACTGCGAGAGTGGCGTGTCAGACCATGCAGCCACAGAAATGGGTTGAATTAACTTACATACAAACGTAATACATTAGTTATTTTGACGAAAAAAAGTTTTTTGCCGTATGTTATCTACGTGTTGGAGCGATATATATATATATATATATATATATATATATA
>CABFVZ010003966.1:11692-27176 GCA_902151445.1 Timema monikensis | reverse complement strand
TCCGTTTTTTTTTTTTTGTGTTTGCGAATTCACCCGGGTAATTATGATATTTAGTAACAAAGGTAGGCTAAAATTCATTTTTAGTAAACTAATTTTTTTGATAATGTAGTTTATCAAATGTTCATTCATTGACTGCACGTAATTAGTTATCGAATCTACCACGGTTATATTTTACAGATTGACAAATCCGCTCAGAAATCACTGCATAATTGTGTGCCCAATTTTTAATCCGCTAAAAATGTGGTGTTTCATTGAGTGTGAATTTATGTTAAGTTTTTTCTAGGTAAGTTTGAAATCTCGTTACCGACAGGAACAAATCATGAAGTAAATTAACATATTTGCACCGATAATAATAGGCGAGGCTTTATATTGGAAGACAAGAGCGTTATCAGATAACCAGGGCTGTCCATGTGGGATAACAAAATAGAAACAAGCATCAAACAACTAACTGAAGGGGATTTTATGACAGTTTTATAAACCAAGTTTGATCATTTTGATAAAGTTTGTTTTTTAACATTGCTAAGTGAAATAAGTGTAGATACAAACTAACTATATCTTCTGATAGTTTATCCCATGTTCTGTTTTTGTTGTGACTTACAAACAATATAAGACATTCCTCACCAGTTCGCACAACTTAGCTAAGATAAGAAATAATATTAAGAGTTTTTGCGCTTTTACAATTTTCTTTTTGAACTTTTAGCAACGATTCTTTTTTTCACCACGTCTTACTACCCTTCCAGTTGATCTGCATTTAATTACACCAATATAGTAGGAATGAAGAAGACAGGATTTGAGTGGAAATATACCTGTATTTTCATATGACGATAGTGGAAAAAGGGACTACACGACTCGTCCTGAGGTTAACAATTTTCTACTTTTGACGTGAACACGTCTCGTCCCGAGCTTGCTCGTGTTTACCTTATCCGTGAACACGGCTGATGCCAATATTTTCATGTCCCTTCAGTAGAATTGATCAAATGTGATATGACTGAAGTAGTTAAGGCCCGTTGACACGATGTTAGTGGACTAATCCAAGTTTACTAGTATTAGCTTACTAACATGCTAGTTCTGTTGACACGCATTTTTCACTTGTATTGGTAGCGCTTATAAAAACATGGCTGAAAATGAAGAGTGGTGATAACAGGTCTCTCTATTGGAGCCTTTTTTTTTTTTATCACTGCGTCTCATTTCTCGTTCGGGTAATTTATACGCATATACTAATTACGCTTATGTGTTAGGAGCTAGTAAGGGTGAATTTAGAATAAGTATGGGTGGCTACATAAATTACATTTTTTCAGTAAACGCAATTTATCATAATTAGTTGACCTATTTAAAAAAAATGTTTTATACAGACAACATAAAAAAGTTAGTGATTAGTGTGTCTCCTATTTCTTAGCTCTCTTAATACATTAAAATATATTTTAGTTGATCCCAAATAATTATTAAATTATTTTACTTGATTTGTTAACTCACTTAGCATACATGTTAGACAAAATTAAACTCAAATAAGGTCAATAAATCCCAAAACAAACTTGGTAGGGCGTTTTTTTTAAATAGGTCCAACACAGGTTTTTCAACCCTGTTTTAAGTGTTGGTATACTAATAACAAAATATCTTGTTAAATTCTAGCTAGGCCTAAAATATATAAATAATAATAATAATAATAGGTCTAAATTAATTTGTAGATTGGTTTAGATATAAACTATCTGGTTTGCTATGAGACAATATTATGTTGCGTATTTACTCAAGTTGCCGAAGAATTACAACAAAGTGTTAGAAGTGTATGTACGGGCTGAACATTATTGATTAAAACTTATAAAGATTCGTTAAAGTATCAAATACGTAGATTGGAAAACTTGCCGGTGATTTAGTGTGAAAATCAACGGACATTCATACCTTACTTGCCGATAACACGAATATTATGATGCCGGAACTAATCACGGTACTACAATGTTTTATTATTTTTGATTGTATATTAAAAAAAATTACACATGCCATGTTAATTGGTAGGAAATAATAATTTGATGAATTATTTAACGATATTAAATAACATCTCTCAAAAGGCACATTTGCAATATTTACGTAACTTTTTATTTTGGACACTTCTTAAGAATATGTACGCCTGATATCACTTTACAAATATTCTCTAATGCAATATCCCTTGCATTCTTATCTCTATAAATCCGGTTCTTAAAATTCCACAAAAACTCATCTCGTCCCCCCACACACAATTTTTTTTAGTTACCGCCATTTTGAATTGTCTACTTGCATAAGTAAAGTTGGAAGGTGACCAACGTTTTCAGTTGCAAGTGGACTTGCATGTTAGTAGCTTGCTTGTCTGTTTACACGGTGCAAGCTGTGCGCGCGCAGCCCAATTAATATACTTGCATTAGTCAACTAACACCGTGTCAACGGGCCTTTAGCCAACGTGACAAAATCTTCTTTAGATTTTTTTTAAATTCACAAACATCGTGATTTAGCGAGTGGTGAAAGTGAATGGTGTGTTGGACGGCAGTACGTCTGTGACCACGTGAGGTGATTAACTTGTTGGTGTAGTTAAGTTAATTAAATATTTAGCACCGCGTCTTACTACCGGTTTGTTGTAGACTTTTCCCACTTGGTGATTTCAAAACTATTTTGCAAAGCAGGTTGCATCTAAACTTTATTCACTTGAATACTCAAAGGTAACAATACAAAATAAAAATATTGGGAAGAAAATGAGCATTTTAATTTGCAAGGCCTCTTTTTTTAAAATCTAATTATAACACTTACCCTCTTCCGCAAATGAGTTTAAATACTCACTTTACTATTTTTGTCTGGAATGTTTTGACCTGCATTTCAAAACTATCTTTCTTTTATAGTAATTTCAGCGAATTAACCAAATAGAGTTGTAGACTATTTAAAAAATACTGATTGGAGATTAAAAAAATAATTTAGTGACAATCTAAGATTATTTTAAGATTTATTTAATAACTAGCTTTTAATTTTCGTGGCTTCGCCCAAAATAATTGGTACAATCTTAAAATTTTTAACTAAACTTAAAAAAAAATTAAATTAATAATTGACAACTTAAATAATATATATTTCATTTACTAAGAAATATTATATATAATACTATATAATATATCTTATATACGAAAAGTTTAAACAATAGTATTGTAAAATTAATGTAAAATCAAAGGTTGGGAATAGTCCTATTTGTTATTCCAGGACATACTCTATCGACGTACAAAGTTTCATTCGAATCCGTTTAGCAGTTTTGGCGTGATTGATTAACAAACAAACATCTAAACATCCACACACACAAACTTTCACATTTATAATATTAGTAAGATATGTGGTTTTTGTTTCAACGCCATATCGTTAAAACCCGCCGATTAAATACATTAATATGATAAATTGTATATTGACTTGCCGCTACGTCACAGCTAGGCAATATTATAGCCCAAGCCTTTACGATCACAATATTCTCTTACTCCAGTACTCAATATTGCCGACATTTTTTACCAGTAAATGTTTCCTTATGTAGAGTGCATAGGTCGAGTGTCGTTTCGTCCTTAGCAGGGTTGCAGGGAAGCTGTGTTGACCTTGAAGGGCGCAGGTCGTGTCGGTCGGTTGGTCAGTAATTGGTGCCTAGCCTCAACGCGGGGTAAGGTCGCAAATAAGAGCAACACAACCTGACGGCGGTAATAATAGTGGAGGGACTCAGGGCAGACCGTTCTTTTGTTTGCCCCGTCTAGATTGATCACCCGTTAGGATCGCGGCGACTGTATATTATCCTCTCCTCTCCTCTCTTTTAAAAAATCTCCTAGATAGGCATGTCAAGCTCGCGGCCACGGCCCGCGGGCCTTTTCATCAACCATCATGACACGCGACCCTATTCTTCCATTTATAAAACGCGAGAAAATACAACATTTTGGAAATTTGGTACAGTTTGTTGGAGAATTATGCCATGTGAGGTTGGAAGAATAAATCTGAACTCTTTATTTCGACCTGGATCAATTAAAACAAAAAAAAAGTTGAATTTACTCACCAAATACGTTTAAATTTGTTGGCAGCACATACGTATGTTTTCCACATGAAATGGAACCAATTATCCGACAGGCCTAGGCTTACGGACACACAATTGTTAGCAATTAAAAACAACAACTTTGAAACAAAATTTAAAGTCAGATATTAAAACCATTGTTGAGACATTAACATCATTGTTGAAAATAAAAGCTTTCAAAGTTTTGGCGAACAAATTTAATGGTTATCGTAGTTTTATTGTTTTGAGGGGTCCTACTCTTTTATTTTTGTTATACAATAGGATTTGAGTATTTCGACATTGATTAATTTGAAAAACTGGATAGTTCTAACCCACCCTGATTGCCAATGAAATATCTCTTTAATTTAAAGGTAAAAAATAACATTCAATTAAAGTTTTAGAAATAAATAGTTGTATAATTCGAAGTCTATACATTGTTAATTTGTTCGCATTTGTACTCATTTCAATCCTAGCTTAACGATATTTATTAACACCCACCCCCTCATCCATATGCTGAGAATGTCAAATAAAGTTGGAGTTAACCTATTGAAACAATAGAAAATGAGAAAACTGGGAATTACGCATCGGCGGCGAGCGGGTTGCCTAATATAGGGGATGTGTTGGCTCGGTTTTTATCGATTCTCATTTAAGTCTGCAATTTTCGTATGATAATTTTTCTAAGTTTTTATTTTTTGTATTTGAATGTTTGTTGTTTTTTATGTGTGTATTTATTGTGTGTGTGTTTTATAAATATTATATAAAATGTGTGTGATTAAGCTTATAGGTAGCATATTTCAAGGTTATTAATTTATTAGTGTGTAGCAGCTGTCTAGATACTCATGAAAATTGTTAATTCAAATTTTGAATATTTCGATTTTTTTTAGATATCACTTGGACTTTGAATTACAAAATATTATACTGTATCAAGATAGATCCGACACCTTAACCTAGTCGGTAGCGTGTATACCTACTGAACTAAGGGTCCCTAGTTCGATTCCTGGTATGGCTGAAAATGTATCATTGATGATGGTTTAACCCTTTCACATTGATACATTAACGGCCGGGGACTGGATGATGTGTCTGTCTTAGTCTTAAGTTGTATTATAAGTAGAGCTGTCACGATACCTGTTTTTCTCTATTCCGATTCTTAAGCTCAACTTCAATTTTTCGATTCTAGATTTCGATTCTTGAAAATTCCCTATTTAATTATTCTTCCAACCTCATATATAAACATTATTATTATTATTATTATTATTATTATTATTACAACGTCTTACTACTCGTTCGGGTTGTACGCACTTATGCTAATGTGTAATGATAGGGTGATTGTGAGATGAAATGAAGGACCTACAGTTTAACGTGGAATCCGAACCACGGTGGAGGCCTGGCATTCCTCACATTCACAAGATGTCTTGTCAGAGGTGAAGGAAGGGTTTGGTAATCAGATAAATCTGTGTCGGGACCGAGGATTGAACCCCGGCCGCCAGCACAGAAGTCTGACACCTTACCCATAGACCACCAGGTCACCAACATATTTATTAAACTTCATAGCATAGCAAAAAAAAACCCACAACAAGTCTTCTCACCTAATAAGGTCGTTAATTGAACCAAAATACATATAGCAATTAACAGCAACTAAACTAATATAGAAATATTCAATTACTAATCATCCTGAATCTTTGCCAGTACTTTTATTGAATGCTAGGAAACAAAAGTATCGAAAATTGTAATATTAAAATCGATTATCGATACCAGTAAAAATCGAAGTGATTGAGGTATCGAAGAATTGAGTTTTACATTCTTAATTATAAGGCATATGAGTCTGGTAGTCTAAAATATATGGCTTGAATAAAAAATTGCCACAGGCTGGAAACAGAAATGGGTGTAACCAATAAGTATAATTATTACTATCACCACGTCTTACTACCCGTTCCGGTTATACGCACTTACTCTAATTTGTAATGGTAGGGTGACTGTGAGATGAAATGAAGGACCTACAGTTTAACGTGGAATCCTGAACCACGGTGGAGGCCTGGCATTCCTCACATTCACAAGATGTCTTGTCAGAGGTGAAGGAAGGGTTTGGTAATCAGATAAATCTGTTGCGGGACCGAGGATTGAACCCCGGGCCCCCAATACCTTACCCCTAGACCGCCAGGTTATCAACTATATTCTAAGTATAACACTGTATTAAGATATTAAGTCGGAGCTATTTTAACCTAAGATTATGACCATACAAATTACATTTTGAAATGCATCTCTTCAGTATTCAGAATGTTCAATGTGGTCCTTATGATCACATGAGTGTGACACCCTGGTCCCGGGAGATGATGTATGTATATATGTATCATATGAAGCTGCAGTCCTCTTTGCAATCTTAGCTTCCACCGTGTCTTAGTACTCATTCAGGTATAACGTACACATTAATTAAGATAATAAGGTCGGAATGGGGAAGGTAGAATGTTGGAAAATATACCCGCATTTGCGTAGTGGTGAGAGCGTGAAACCATTTAGAAAAATCCCCCTTCAGGGCCGGTATTTGAACTTCATGTCTTTCCTTCTGTGGCGATTCAGTCCAACCCGAGGGTGACATCTCAACCAGGGGTCGGCAACCTTTTTAATATCGTGGGTCACGAGGGTTAGAACAATTTGGTTGTGTCTTTTTGAAAATAAAATACCTAGCATAAGATTTTAACTTTTTATTTCTCATATATTAATTAGTTATTAGTATATTAATTATGAATTTTATGAACATATTTGTATGTTTGCTAAATATTTGCGGGTCAAATAAAATCACGTCAGCGGGCTGTGGGTTGCCGACCACTGCGTTAGAGCAATGCGCTTTTTCTTCTAAGTGATATTGGTTTTTTTTAACCCTTAGCGAACTCTTATAAAACATGGTAAACTAATGTGGGTAGGGAATAGAATAACAAAGAGAATGATGGAGACGAAATGTAGGAAAAATACTGTAAGGGAGACTAGGAAAGAGTTGGGAGGAGCAGTTAACAGAAAGTGTGCAAGTGAGAGCAGAAGAATGGTGGAACGAAGGAAGGAAGGAGAAAGTTGGAGGAATTTTAATAGACTGACCCAGCCACAGTCTGGAAATAGATGAAGATGATTATTGTGATGATAGGCAAGGATGAGGAGGGCATATTTTTAAGAAAGTGTACACGCATTCTAGTGGAGGGAAAATGGAAAGTCTTCAATATACCAGTAAAATATTATAACCCTAAACTCCCCTTCATAGACAAATAAGACAGGATGAGACTTACGCCTTAGTCTGCGTGGCCTCCTGTGTGGATTCCTTCTTCTGTTCATGAAAGTATTTGCAAGATATTTTCAAGTATCTTGTTCGTATCGTGCTAGTTTCTCACAGTTAATTTCTGTTTTTAATTTACAAGGAGGTACCAGCCAAATAAAACTGTAGGGCTGGGATGCTCTGAAGAGCCGCAGTGATTAATCAGGGGTTAGGAAGAGGGATACCCATCACCCTCTCACACCGTCATTTCCTTCGTCTTAATCTCAATAATTAGGACATAGTTGATGGGAGGGCCAGGGGCCTCTTTTACTGGAAGAAGAGGGGGAGACGTCTGGGGATGTAACCTGTGTTTACTGAAAGACTTGAAGAGAAAATAAGTGCTTTTCATTATTTGTAAAAACTCTGAGTAACATTTCTAAGGATGTAAAAACAAACAATCAATGCTTTAAAAGTTGAGAAACAAAGAAACCTGAGATGATTGATGACATATCCCGTGTGATAGTCGCTTAAATGGCGAGTTGCTCTTGAGTCCATGTCACCATTTGGTTTGTAAAGTAGGCCTACTTCTTCTTTTCCTACATCGTAATCCGCACACGTGGGGTGGGGGTAACTTTTTAAACCGTGGCCAGTCACAAGAACTTGCCAAGTTGGTTTAGGCGGACCTGTTTTTACAGCCTGGCGTTAAACCCAGACACTTGCCCGGGGAAACGAAGTGAATTCTACGAGCGAGCTGGGAAGAGTTTACCAATCTTGCCATACCTTCAAGGGATCTTTAACATATCACAATTGACATGGTACCGATGGCTTTACTTCCCCTCCGGAGGAAGTTGTGCTACGGATTTTTGTCATTCAAGGTAAAACCATCGGCCTCGGCTGTATTTGAGCCCGGTCATATTGTCCTGAGTTGAGAACCTTACCCCCTAGACCACCGAGATCAACTTTGTTCTGTAAAGTACATTATCTGCTATTAGGAGGCATGATCGCCAGTTAACGGGGTAATTAGGCACAGCTCCAACTGCTATTAGGAGGCATGATCGGCCAGTTAACTAGGTAATTAGGCACAGTTCCAACTGCTATTAGGAGGCATGCTCGGCCAGTTAACGGGGTAATTAGGCACAGTTCCAACTGCTGTTAGGAGGCATGATCGGCCAGTTAACGGGATAGTTAGGCACAGTTCCAACTGCTGTTAGGAGGCATGATCGGCCAGTTAACGGGGTAATTAGGCACAGTTCCAACTGCTGTTAGGAGGCATGATCGGCCAGTTAACGGGATAGTTAGGCACAGTTCCAACTGCTGTTAGGAGGCATGATCGGCCAGTTAACGGGGTAATTAGGCACAGTTCCAACTGCTGTTAGGAGGCATGATCGGCCAGTTAACGGGATAGTTAGGCACAGTTCCAACTGCTGTTAGGAGGCATGATCGGCCAGTTAACGGGGTAATTAGGCACAGTTCCAACTGCTGTTAGGAGGCATGATCGGCCAGTTAACGGGATAGTTAGGCACAGTTCCAACTGCTGTTAGGAGGCATGATCGGCCAGTTAACGGGGTAATTAGGCACAGTTCCAACTGCTGTTAGGAGGCATGATCGGCCAGTTAACGGGATAGTTAGGCACAGTTCCAACTGCTGTTAGGAGGCATGATCGGCCAGTTAACGGGGTAATTAGGCACAGTTCCAACTGCTGTTAGGAGGCATGATCGGCCAGTTAACGGGATAGTTAGGCACAGTTCCAACTGCTGTTAGGAGGCATGATCGGCCAGTTAACGGGGTAATTAGGCACAGTTCCAACTGCTGTTAGGAGGCATGATCGGCCAGTTAACGGGATAGTTAGGCACAGTTCCAACTGCTGTTAGGAGGCATGATCGGCCAGTTAACGGGGTAATTAGGCACAGTTCCAACTGCTGTTAGGAGGCATGATCGGCCAGTTAACGGGATAGTTAGGCACAGTTCCAACTGCTGTTAGGAGGCATGATCGGCCAGTTAACGGGGTAATTAGGCACAGTTCCAACTGCTGTTAGGAGGCATGATCGGCCAGTTAACGGGATAGTTAGGCACAGTTCCAACTGCTGTTAGGAGGCATGATCGGCCAGTTAACTAGGTAATTAGGCACAGTTCCAACTGCTGTTAGGAGGCATGATCGGCCAGTTAACGGGGTAATTAGGCACAGTTCCAACTGCTGTTAGGAGGCATGATCGGCCAGTTAACGGGATAGTTAGGCACAGTTCCAACTGCTGTTAGGAGGCATGATCGGCCAGTTAACGGGGTAATTAGGCACAGTTCCAACTGCTGTTAGGAGGCATGATCGGCCAGTTAACGGGGTAATTAGGCACAGTTCCAACTGCTGTTAGGAGGCATGATCGGCCAGTTAACGGGATAGTTAGGCACAGTTCCAACTGCTGTTAGGAGGCATGATCGGCCAGTTAACGGGGTAATTAGGCACAGTTCCAACTGCTGTTAGGAGGCATGATCGGCCAGTTAACGGGATAGTTAGGCACAGTTCCAACTGCTGTTAGGAGGCATGATCGGCCAGTTAACGGGGTAATTAGGCACAGTTCCAACTGCTGTTAGGAGGCATGATCGGCCAGTTAACGGGATAGTTAGGCACAGTTCCAACTGCTGTTAGGAGGCATGATCGGCCAGTTAACGGGGTAATTAGGCACAGTTCCAACTGCTGTTAGGAGGCATGATCGGCCAGTTAACGGGATAGTTAGGCACAGTTCCAACTGCTGTTAGGAGGCATGATCGGCCAGTTAACGGGGTAATTAGGCACAGTTCCAACTGCTGTTAGGAGGCATGATCGGCCAGTTAACGGGATAGTTAGGCACAGTTCCAACTGCTGTTAGGAGGCATGATCGGCCAGTTAACGGGGTAATTAGGCACAGTTCCAACTGCTGTTAGGAGGCATGATCGGCCAGTTAACGGGATAGTTAGGCACAGTTCCAACTGCTGTTAGGAGGCATGATCGGCCAGTTAACGGGGTAATTAGGCACAGTTCCAACTGCTGTTAGGAGGCATGATCGGCCAGTTAACGGGATAGTTAGGCACAGTTCCAACTGCTGTTAGGAGGCATGATCGGCCAGTTAACGGGGTAATTAGGCACAGTTCCAACTGCTGTTAGGAGGCATGATCGGCCAGTTAACGGGATAGTTAGGCACAGTTCCAACTGCTGTTAGGAGGCATGATCGGCCAGTTAACGGGGTAATTAGGCACAGTTCCAACTGCTGTTAGGAGGCATGATCGGCCAGTTAACGGGATAGTTAGGCACAGTTCCAACTGCTGTTAGGAGGCATGATCGGCCAGTTAACGGGGTAATTAGGCACAGTTCCAACTGCTGTTAGGAGGCATGATCGGCCAGTTAACGGGATAGTTAGGCACAGTTCCAACTGCTGTTAGGAGGCATGATCGGCCAGTTAACGGGGTAATTAGGCACAGTTCCAACTGCTGTTAGGAGGCATGATCGGCCAGTTAACGGGGTAATTAGACACAGTTCCAACTGCTATTAGGAGGCATGATCGGCCAGTTAACGGGATAGTTAGGCACAGTTCCAACTGCTGTTAGGAGGCATGATCGGCCAGTTAACTAGGTAATTAGGCACAGTTCCAACTGCTGTTAGGAGGCATGATCGGCCAGTTAACGGGATAGTTAGGCACAGTTCGAACTGCTATTAGGAGGCATGATCGGCCAGTTAACTAGGTAATTAGGCACAGTTCCAACTGCTATTAGGAGGCATGATCGGCCAGTTAACGGGGTAATTAGGCACAGTTTTAACTTGTCGATAAAATATATTAAAGCTTTCTCTTGATCTTTATGTCGCTGATATATTTCCATGTTATAATTTTCTAATATATTAAATCAATATATTTATATTAAACATACTTTAGAACAGGTGTGCCCAAACAGTCGATCGTGATCGAGCTGTTGATCGCCTTGGTGATCTATTAAAAAGTATTGAGAGAAAGAATATTAAAGATAAGGTTTGTGGCTTTGTCTCAAATTAAGATTACAAAATATAAATATTGAAGTTATCTTGAATAAATAATTAACACTTTCAATCCTGCCTTAGTTTGCGCCTGAGTAATTATGAAACCTCATTCAACAAACTATACTAAGATTATGCAGTGCCACAGATCGATTTAAAAATAAAGGGTTTTGTAAGAACATACTTTTTTCAGTGGAATTATATAATATGTAGTTTGTGGGAAAACTTAGGTCCACTCATTGAAAGGTTTATACATTTTTAAATGCAATATAATCTTACAATTAAAACACAACATAGTTTTTTTTAACAAATAGAACAAACAATATCTGGTTTATAGTCCCATAGTAGATCGCAAATGATTTTACTGCTCTGAAGTAGATAATTAGATCCTAGGAGTGTGCGAGATTGACATTTTTGGTTCGAGACGAGATCGGGAACGAGAATCTTAGAATCCTTACTTCGAGACGAGAACGGCAATTAAAAATGTAAAACTAATGATTTCTAAATTTGCTAATATTATGTACCTTAAAACACTGACAATATTAAAATTGTTAAATAAATACATAGGTCATAATAGAGGAAATTTAAACAAATATATATAAAGTTGAAAATTTAAGCAATTTTTGATACTTTTGCCATAACTTAGGCTAATTAAACTATAAACATTTATGAGAAACATATTAAATCTAGTTTTACTTCTAGAATAGGTTGACATATATATTTATATTTAAATAATAAAGAAAACATGAAAAACAAGTTTAAAAGTTAATTAAATATGGAAAAAAAGCAATTCCTGAACGTTTCTTACAGAATGTTTCCCGACATTCGGTTCAGGAACTGGAAATATGTTTTTTCCACGGGAATCCCGAAATTCGGGAATCCGGCACACCCCTACTAGATCCTAAAGTCTTGCCACTATGCTTTAGAAACACTTGTTTGGGTTTTACAGTTTGGCTAGTTTGTGTGACCAAGTCTCTAACAAGATCACGAGTCATCCTATATATTGTTAAAGAGATGAAAACTACTGGTAAGAATGTAGAATAGTCGAATTAATGGGTTTAAAGGGCTGTATTTGCAAATACGTTTTATATAACATTGGAATATTAACATATTTCCTCTACAGAAGAAAGTGAACCTCAACGTTAGAAACACCTTTGCATTCAGCCACCAAGCGCTGTAATCGAGACGCGAGTGTGAATAGAGAACTGAACCCACTCTAATTACTTTATTGGAACTCATTTGATCATATTTTCTGGTTTTTAACGTCATAAGGATAAATTATACTGAAGTTTTAACTTTAAAACGTGAGATAACTTAATTACATTCGCTAAATTTAAATACAGTAGTTGAAGTATTTTTCGCAGAAATAAAAGCAAAATTTTTCCTCGCATCTCTAATATTGTTTTTTACATCATATAATAAATTATATTTTTCTATGGCTAATCTTGATAAGTGTGGTATATTCAATGAAAAAAATGAAGGAATGTGATGACTAGTTTTTAAATTAAAATAACATAACAATGTTTTATTTCTACTAATTATATTTAAAGAATATACTTAGGGATGGTCTACTCTCTCATATCACTCACATTATAAATGCATAAGTTAAAGTTTTGTTGCTTCGTAATAAAAAAAATTAACATATTTTTAAAACTATTTTGCAATTTGTTCTACTTTAGAAAGCTTTCCGGAACTAATAGAAACTTTGGAACTACCTTGGCAGTGAAGTTGACAATAAACAATATCCAGTAAACTAAAACAAAGACGCTACTAGCCATGTTTTTGAACCTATTGTTACAAACTGGATGTAGAGTGAGTACAATCCGTGCGTTTCTGGTTTTACGGGTACGTTTAGATTGAGTTTCTTACTATTTGTTTTTATTAGATATTAATAATTTATTTTAAAAAAAAAGTCAACTTTTTTTTTCATCGTGTCTTTCTAACCGTCCGGGTTATTCGCATTTAAACATAATAAATTGTTTGAGATGAGAATGATAGAAGTTATAGGAAGTGTACTCCCATTTGCGTGGCTTAAGTTTAGGAACTCATCACCTTCATTACATGTGGCCTGTATTCTAACCTGGTCCTCCCAATCATTAATAGAAATTACAATGATAAATCTATACATAGGATATATTGATTAATCAACAAAAAAACATAATATATTTATATCTATGTTTTAGTATCCAATGTATTGATCATATATCTATATATTTCATTCTAGTGATATTCATTATTATTTTAGTAAGGAGAAATATGTAAACTATTAATACAAGGAACACGTTTAAATTGTTATATGCAATTGAAATTTGATAAGTGCAAACATCTTTAGGTCAATTAGTCAAGGTAAATAAGATAACGGAGTGGATCATAAATGTACTAAAATAAGAGTCAAAATAAATTATGAGCTATCAAGTCAATTAATAAATATTTGACAAACAAATATATACAAATAAAGAAAAACCTTTGGTAAGTTCTGCAGGTAAAATGGTTCTGTTTATTACGATCTCTATACAAATTTAAAGGTAAGAGAAGCTATGTCACTATAAAGTTATTTTAATAAATTTATTTTCCACTCAAGTAACTTATTTATCTTGACTAAATTGACCAAAATATGTTTATATCTATCAAATTTAAATTGCATGTAACAATTTAAATATTAATAGTTTACATATTTCATGTAATGGACTACGCTTTAAGATTATTGAATCAAAATATTAGGTAAAACTGCCACCCCTAATAAATGGCATTCTAGTTCTTCACTGTTGAGTATGTGAAATCACGCATTAGTAAGACTCGTGTCGGCCGAAACGTCAGCCTTAGATACGGTCGGAAATACGGCCCCTGGATAGGGGGAAGGGAGGGGCCAGTTTGGCTTGCGGTAAAGGTCCTTAGTAGGCCACGACAGTCCATCTACTGTTGGACAGTTATAAAATATACTGGATATAATGTCAATGAACCATACGTCAACACATGACCGCTCTGGTCTTCTTTCTACAGCTTGTATTTATAGAGCATGAGGTGGGAGCTGACCGCTAGGCTTATATCCGCTCGACAAACCATATGATTTGCAAGACCATAAAATGTTTATTTGTTGCTACTTTAGGTAGTCGGAACATTCACCCAAACAAACAATTTGTTTCAAATTATTAACTGTTTTTACACTATTGAATCATGAACATATGAAAATAACCGTTTGAATGTTTCTTTTTGTGGAAGCGATGTTTGTCGTTCACTTAAAAATGCTTTTCAAAAGAGAGCTTCTAAAATGCAACGTGGTCTTCTGAAATTAAGATGGCGAACCAGTCGAAACAAGTTTGGCGGTTAATGACTCACACAAACCGTCAAGACGGCTGTATTATTACTCTGTTCACAACATATGTTTTTATTATTTTGAAACTAATATTTTGTATGACTTTCTCTCTAATTTATAAAAGAACATTTATTTATTTTGGTGGTCAGCTATATTAAGATACAAGACGTGTGACTATAATGCTTTTTAATTTATTATCTCATATACTAAAATATATCTTGTTGCCACAACTACAAAAAAAAATAGTTTTCTAAATATATTTTGTTCTTTCACAATGTTACAAAAACGCCAATTATACAGTGTTCCTCAGAAAAGTACTATTAGACTCGTTTGATTAATACTTTTTATTGATTATATATTATTATTTGGCAAATAATTATTTCCGAACGTGTCTACATTAGTTACTCTAAAGAAATAAAGAAATGAAGAAGAGTGAGATCTATGCAACCCACCACCCTGAGAGAGCTCCTGGTTACCTACTTAGAGCCGTGATAGGAGTCACTCGTGTTGAACCATTTTATCGCGGCAAAACATAGCTATTCTGAGCGTCCATAATTATTGATATGTTATTAGGCCTACTACTATTTTATTACAGTAGTGTCAATTTAGAGGTAATGAAAATATCCATCAAAAGTGAAATCTACAGATCACATGACTTGACGTATGAATATATGAAATTTTATACAGTAGCTTTGTATAGCTGTCTTTTAAGGACCCTCCTATAAAAACTGGGCTGTAGTAACTTTTCTAGCTGTCTGATAAGGACCATCCTATGAAAACTGGGCTGTAGTAACCTTTCTAGCTGTCTGATAAGGACCTTCCTATGAAAACTGGGCTGTAGTAACCTTTCTAGCTGTCTGATAAGGACCTTCCTATGAAAACTGGGCTGTAGTAACTTTTCTAGCTGTC